>VWZK01016704.1:17091-54247 GCA_013396935.1 Baryphthengus martii | reverse complement strand
CTGCTGCTGTATGTCTCCCAGTACAGCCATGATCGTGACTCTGACCACGGAGGAGCAAATGGTTTCTAAACACGTGATTGAGTCCAACCTCCCAAGGTCTGAGGGTCTTTCCCTGCCATCTGGATGCTCTCCCTCCCTCCCTCCATCGTGCTGCGTAACATCCCCTCCTGCCTCAATTTCCCCACCTTGCAGCGACGGCACCTTAGTGCTCTGCTGGAGAGTCGAGCAGGATGGACAATTGTGTCGATGCTTCCGATTTCATCCTGGGGATGCACCTCCTGCTCTATCGGGGTCAATTTTGGGGCTACCGAGGGCGATAAATGAAATGATTCATCTGCCAGAGGGGAAGAGCGGGGGTTTTACCACAGTTCATCCACATCCTGGTTTGTTGTCAGCAGCACGGCGCTGGGGA
Source organism: Baryphthengus martii (assembly GCA_013396935.1). Lineage (NCBI taxonomy): Eukaryota > Metazoa > Chordata > Aves > Coraciiformes > Momotidae > Baryphthengus > Baryphthengus martii. Next base: position 53,835 of record VWZK01016704.1, on the reverse strand, counting down.
CACTCGGCTTGGGGACAGGGAAGGCATCGTTGCCAACCAAGGAGAAGTTTCTGAAGGTGTTGTAATGTCAAGGATTCGGGCTGGGTCAGCCAGGAGACGGAGGACAGACGCTCTCTGTTAACCCTTCTCCCTTCCCAAAGGGGAAAAGAAAGTGAATAAGGGAGAGAGATTTACGGGCTGGAAAAGAAAATCAAAACAGCTTTAATGAAAAGAATAATCATAAAATGGAATAAATACAAATAGATACAAATCCAATACTGAACCCAACCCCTCTGATGACAATCACATCACCATCACCACCGATGCTGTGGAGCAGGCACCGGGGAAGTCCCAGGCTGGACCCAGCAGCAGATGGGAACCGGGTTCAGGAGCTGGATTCAGGAACTGGATCCAGGAACACATGGATTGGGATGGAAGGAAGAACAGACCAAGTCCTCCTCGGACGCCGGCCATTGAAGAAGAGGCTTGGTCCTCGTGATCCCTCAGCTTGGACATGGGATGGAATCCCTTGTTGGTCAGTTTGGGGTCCCCTATCGTGGCTGCTCCTCTCTGCAGGTGCCACCTCTTACTTTCTGCACCCCCAGCATGGGGCACAAGATTGAGCAGTGACCTTGGTCTCCACAGGAACAAGGAGAAGCAAGAGCCTTTCTGCACAGACCAGTACAGACTCTTGACACGGAGCGTGATCGCTGCTGGAAGCAGAGACTGCCTGTGAAAATCTGCTGTGAACTTCAGAAAGTTCTATCACTGAGAAGAGCCTGAGCTGAAAAGTCACATCACTGACTGGAATTAGTTGTGTTCTAACTCAAACCGAGACATTTGAGGATAAGGAAACTCCTTGGAGCAGTTTCTACTTCGGGGCATCTCCACGGTCCATAGAGCTGCTGAGAACTGTGCTCTCATCACACGTGTGGCTCCTGACGGGCTTCCTGGAAGTTCTGTGCTTACATCTCGAACACTAAAGATTCAATAGAGAAATAAAAAGCCTTTTTGACTTCCCAGCCGGTCGCCGAGCTCAGATGTACCGTAACTCAACCACTCGAGCAAGGACGGAAGAGGCTCTGGAGAAAAGATCTAGGTGCACACGTGGACACCTGCTCCTCATCCCCACGTGGTGTCCACCGTGGAAAAGCTCTGGGGTAACTGGGATTTCTTCAACCATCTACTTACCACGTTGCAGAAGTATTGGAAAAACGGCAGCGGGACGGTGTGGAAAGCGTTCGATACATCGTGATTAATTAAGTGAGCGTGATAATTGGGTTTCTCTGCTCACAACGAACCTTCTCCTTCCTTTCTTTCTGCGGCTGCTGAGACATTATTCAGTAACTTGAAGAATTTTCACGGAATCGGGGGAAGTAACAAAAGGTTCCGGCAGCGTCGCGTTTGACAATGAAATTCAAAAGGGGAAAATAAATAAAAAAAAAAATGCTCAGCCCTGTACGAGATTGAAAGCAGCAGAAACCAAATTAAGGTTTGACATTGTCCGGAAAACAGCCCTGACCTCAATCTAGACACGAGCCGCTGCCGCTGCCGTGGGAGGTATTGCCCATGGCGAGCTGGGCTTGGCTCCGGCGGGGTTCTGAGGGTGTTCCCGGCTGCTTTCCGTGGGCAAATCCTCACCTGTGTGATTTCCTCGTCCGCCCGTGAGATTTTACCCCCTGGGAAGGAGCCCCAGTGGGATGAAAGGCTGGTGGTTTCGGGCTGAGCTTCGGCTGCTGGGTGGTTTTCGGTTTTTATTGATCGATGGGTTTCAGTTTTTCTCAACAACCATAGGATCTGGGAGACCTTCTGGTTCTCCACAACTCCCTGAAATTCAGGAGCTTGAAGCCAGGGGGAGTCGGGCTCTGCTCCCAAGGAACAAGCGGCAGGACAAGAGGAAGTGGCCTCAGGTTGCCCCAGAGGAGGTTGAGGTTGGAGCTGAGGAACAATTTCTTCCTGGAAAGGGTTGTCCAAGTGTGTCCCAGGCTGCTCAGGGTGGAGTCCCCATCCCTGGGAGGGCTTCCAAGGCGTGGAGCTGTGGTGCTGAGGGACAGGGCTCAGGGGTGCCCTGGCAGGGATGGGTTAACGATTGGACTCGATGATCTTCAAGGTCCAACCGAAGTGATTCTATGATCCCGAAGCCTTGGAGATACCCATGATGAGCGAGCTCCCCACGGTGGAGGTTTAAGAGGAGCTCTTGAGCTGCTGCTGTATGTCTCCCAGTACAGCCACGACCGTGGCTCTGACCGTGGAGGAGCAAATGGTTTCTAAACACGTGATTGAGTCCAACCTCCCAAGGTCTGAGGGTCTTTCCCTGCCATCTGGATGCTCTCCCTCCGTCCATCGTGCTGCGTAACATCCCCTCCTGCCTCAGTTTCCCCACCTTGCAGCGACGGCACCTTAGTGCTCTGCTGGAGAGACCGGGGGTGCAAGCTCCAGTCCCACGGATGAAGACAGATGACTGATGCTCGTGAAACACGAGTTCGGATGCGGCGGGAGAGCTCCAGGCTCGGCCGAGAAGCACGACGCAGGCGCAGGCAGAAAGTGCTCTCTCGGCTCCTTGTTTACCGACTAATTTTAGAAATGCTGAGCGCCGCAGAAAGGCACTTTCTGCGTTTGCAAGGATGATAAAGTGCTTGGCGCCGTCGCCGGGCCCGCCGAGGGCTTGTGGGAACGATGCTTTCTGCTCTGAGATGCTTGGCCTTTGCAAAAAATCGTAGAATCATCAAATGATTTGGATTGGAAGGGACCTTAAAGATCATCTCATTCCAAAACCCCGCCGTGGGCAAGGACACCTCCCACTAGAGCAGGTTGCTCAGAGCCCCATCCAACCTGGTCTTGAACACATCCAGGGATGGAGCATCCACAGCATCTCTGGGTAACCTGGGCCGGGGTCTCACCACCCTCAGAGTGAAGAATTTCTTCTGAATATCTCATCTAAATCTCTCCTCTTTGGGTTTAAAACCATTACTCTTCATCCTATCACTACAAGCCCGTGTGAAAACTCCCGCCCCATCTTTCCTGTAGGCCCCTAGAAGTTCTGAAAGACCCCTAGAAGTTCTGAGAGGCCCCCAGAAGGTCTCCCCGGAACCTTCTCTTCTCCAGGCTGAAGAAGCCCATCTCTTTCAACCTGGCCTCCCAGCAGAGGGTTTCCAGCTCCCTGATCATCTTTGTGTCTTCCTCTTCACCCAACTGGTCCGTGTCTTTCTTCCACTGGGACCCCAGAGCTGACCACAGTGCTCCAGATGGGGTAAGAATGGAAAGACTTAAGACTGGACGCCTTGAACACGTTGAGACCAAGTGGTGGAGTGGGAAAAGAAGAAGTTGATGGAGGAGAGGCCAACCCAGCGCAGCGAGGCGTGAGAACAGCAAAAACTGGAGTCTTGCTTTCCACAGATTTCAGCTGGTTTTGGGGTCGCTTGCGCTGGGACTCAAACCCTTCCATCTCGATCTCTTGGTTTTGGGTTTGCTCAATCTCTTACCCCTTTTGATCTCTGTCCCTTAGCCTCTTCGTGCTCTGTCCCATGGTTTGGAGATTGCTCAATCCCTCACCCCTTCGAGCTCGATCTTTTCACTCCTTTTGGACTCTCTCCCTTGTCTTTGGGATTACTCAGGCCTTTATCCCTTTTGAGTTTTATTCCTTGTCCCCGTTTTGAGCTCAATCCATCTTCGTTGGGATTACTCAATCCCTTACCCCTTCTGACCTTAATTCTTTACCTCTTTGGAGCTGGATTCCACAGCCTCTTCCATCTCAATACCTTGTTGTAGGATTACTCAGTCCTGTACCCCTTTTGACCTTAATCTCTTGGCTCCTTTTGAACTCAGTTCCTTGTCTTTGGCATTGCTCAAGCCCTCAACCCTTGCAAACTCCATCTGTTGTCTTTGGGATTGCTCAATCCCTCACCCCTCTTGAGCTCAATCCCTTGGTTTTGGGATTGCTCAATCCTTTATCTCTCTTGAGCTCATTCCTTTGGCCCCTTCCGTCTCAGGGCCTTGCCTTTGGGATTGTGGACTCCCTTGGCCCCTTCGCACTCAATCCCATGGTTTTGGGATTGCTCAATCCCTCAGACCCTTCAATCTCAATCCCTTGGTTTGGGGATTGCTCAATCTCTTGGCCCGTTTTGAGCTCAAACTCTTGTCTTTGGGATTGCTCAATCCCTCAGACCCTTCAATCTCAATCCCTTGGCTTTGGGATTGCTCAATCCCTTACCCCTCTTCAGCTCAACCCCTTAACTTTGGGATTGCTCAATCTCTTGGCCCGTTTTGAGCTCAAACTCTTGTCTTTGGGATTGCTCAATCCTTTATCGCTCTTGAGCTCATCATTCCTTTGGCCCCCTCCATCTCAGTGCCTTGCCTTTGGGACTGTGGACTCCCTTGGCCAGTTCACACTCAATCCCATGGTTTTGGGATTACTCAATCCCTCAACCACTTCAATCTCAATCCTTTGGCTTTGGGATTGATCAATCCCTTACCCCTCTTGATCTTAACCCCTTAACTTTGGGATTGCCTAATCTCTTGGTCCCTTTTAAGTTCAAGCCCTCGACTCTGAGATTGCAGATACTGGTGGGCAGAGACCTGATCTCCTTGAGGAATACCTCTAGATCCAGCACTGGTATAAACCGGAGCTCACCGACCTCGAGAGATGCCCCACACCAGACTCTCCACACTCTTTACAAGCTGCTTGTACATCGACCTTGACACGGGCTTCGTTAATTGAGGTCACATCACTAATGAAACCCTCATGACCTCATCACCCAGGGCCATGGGTGTTCCTTTCAGGAGCTGAGGTGCAACCCGGTGGGAAAGTGTGAAAAGCTCCACTCCTGTAGCCGCAGCTCATCCCTTCTTTTGCCGTTACCTTCGAGAGAGTGAGGGCTTCTGCTGTCCGGTGAGGAAAATAAATTACCCCCAGCAGCTGCTAGTGCTGATCACCCGAAACAGCGGAACCCGCTTAAATGAATAATAATTAAAGAAATAAATTTCCCCGAGTGCCAGCCTCAAAACTTTCTGTTCAGCAGTAAAAACGAAGGGAGAGCCTCGCAAAAAAAATGAATCGCTCGGCTCTTTCTGAAGGAAGCTGCGGGCGAAGCCGGGTTATAATGGGACCTATTAAAGGAAACCTCTTCCTGCCTGTCAGGGTCATGTCAAAACAGGCTGAGCGGAAACGAGCACGGCTGGTGGCAAAACCCCTTCCCTTGATGAGCGAAAAAAGGATGGGAAGTTGGGATGACCCTATTAACATAGAATCCTAGAATGGCTTAGGTTGGAAGGGACCTCAGAGATCATCTCATCCAACCTCCCTGCCATGGGCAGGGACGCCTTTCAACTAGACCGGGTTGCTCAAGGCCTCGTCCAAGCTGGTCTTGGACACCTTCAGGGTGGGAGAATCCACAACTTCTTTGGGCAATCTATTCCAGAGTCTCCCCACCCTCATATTGAAGAACTTCTTCCTAAGATCCAGTCTAAACCTGTTCTCCTTCATCTTAAGACCATTTCCCCTTGTCTTATCACTGGACACTCTTGTGAAAAGTCCATCTCCAACCTTCTCGTAGGTTCCTTTCAGGTATTGGAAGGTGGTCCCCCCAGAGTCTTCTCTTCTCCAGGCTGAACAATCCCAGCTCCCTCAGCCTATCCTCGTAGCAGAGGTGCTCCAGCCCCTGGATCACCTTTGTGGCCTCCTCTGGACTCCTTCCAACAGATCTATGTCCCTCTTATGGTGGGGACACCAGAAGTGGGCGCAGTATTTGAGGTGGGGTCTCACCAGAGCAGAGTAAAGGGGGAGAATCACCTCTCTTGATCTGCTGGCCGCACTCCCCTGGATACATCCTAGGATAGGGTTGACCTTCTGGGCTGCATGAATGCACTGCCAGCTCGTTTTGAGCTTCTCATCAATCAACACCCCCAAGTCCTTCTCTTCGAGTCTACTCTCAACCAACTCCATACCCAGTTTGGAATTGTGCCTGGAATTGGCCCGACTCAGTTGCGGGACCTTGCACTTGGACTTGTTGAACCAGTTGGCACTGGCCCATTTCTCAAGCCTATCCACGTCCCTCTGGATGGCATCTTTTCCCACAAGTGAATCCACCCCACCCCACCACACCCGGGTCGTTATGGTCAACCTCGAGTCGGAACGTCGTCCGGTGGAGTCAGTTGTCTGCCGGCTGTGGTCGCTTGGGCAAAACCTTGGTCGTTTCCTTCCCTGTGTAAGGTTTTTATCAATTATCCATAATTTGGGGCAGTTGAAGGAAATGAGCAGCGATGGGCTCGATGGTTTTGTCCCCAAGGAGGTGTGACCTGCGTGGCCATCACCCTGAGGCCGCCCTCGCTCCTCTCGCACATCCCTTGGCCTCAGTGCTCTGCAACTTCTCCCCCCCTTTTTTTAGGCTGTTTCCATTTTTTTACGGCCTTCCCACCAGATAAAAAAAGAAATGACTGGATACGACGCGCAAACGAACCTTTCCGCACGATGAGGTCCTTGGTCCTTGAGCTGTGCCCTAGGAGCCATAAAGTCCTTCCTAAATAATTAAGCAGATAATAATTAACTGCAGGCCCTCGGTGCAATATTTGCAGCCGTGGTTTATTTTTCACTCCAAGGAACATTTCAAACCTCTTTTTTCCGCGTGCGCTCGTTACGTCGCGAGCCCTTGGGCACGGGGGGTGCTGAGCTGGGGGGTTGGAGCTGGATGGCGACATCCCGCTCCCTTCTGCTGGAATCCTGGAAAAGCACCGCGTGTTTCCCCCCCCTCCCCCGGCACATTTCCTGGGCTGCCAAATCTCTGCCAACCTTTCCCTGGAGGAGAAGGACCAAGTTGAGGGACATCCCTCCAAAACCCTGAGATTTGGAGTCGCGGGGGGGAAAAAAAAAAGCTCATAATTCATTTTACGAGCGTTGATGGCGAGGTGCAGCACCAGACCCGCTCATTTTAAACGTGTTTTGTGCTTGTGGAGCCTTCGACAGGGATAAATCGTGGCTCTTTGCCTTTTTTTTCCCCCATCAACCGCTGGAATTTCGAGCGAGAGGCGAACGCCGCGGGACCGCTCGGCTGCGGATTCCTTCCGAGAGGGGGAAAAAAAATCAAAATCAAAATAAAAATCAAAATCAAAATAAAAAAAAGAAAGGAGTCAGTCTGTACTGCTCCCCCCCCTCCCCTTCCCTGCTATTAATCATAGCTGTAATCATGCATTTAATGAACATGACAGCTCCCGCTCCCTCCGGAGAGACGCCTCGAGTCTCACCGGCTGGGCTGAGGGACGACAATCGCTCCTCGCCGCCGCGAGCCGATGCCGCCGGAGCAGCCGGCGTCGGGCTGGGGATGATGCATTAGGAGGAACAAGCCCGTTTGCGACGGGCTGCGGATCTCCTTACGGATGATGCGCTTCCAAGCGCCTCAATCATTAAGAAAGGGGGAAAAAAAATTAAAAAAAAATAAAAAAAAAAGCAGCAGAGAGAGAGAAAAACACCTGTCCCTTATGCAGGGTATAAAATATCAAGCCTGACGCCGCCGTGCTGGGTGTAATCAGTTCAAAAGCCCTTAATGTGCAGTTCTTGATGCTTTCCCCAGCAGCTTTTTATTTTTTCCCATCCTTTTTTCTTCCTCCTCCTCCTCTCCCCGCTGCCTTGGAGCGGGCGCAGGGGAGGAACTCGCCGTGCTACTTATTTCAACCTCGGCAGCCAGGGGTTTTTTTGAAGAGGAGAATAGGGATGTGGGGTGAGCGAGTGGCACCGCTGTGTCCCCATCCTGATGTTCTCCCCCGGATTGGGGAGAAAAATGGGACAGCTTTGGAGCTGGCATCGGTTGTGAAAAATCAAAACGTGTTTTGGCTGCGTTGCGTAAGTGGGTTGTGCCTCCCGGAGATCCAAGTCAAGCCCTAGGGGCACCGTTTCGGGATTTATTTTTTTTGTTTTATTGAGGCCAGACCGTGGCAAATTTCAACCCCTGATTCTTTTTTTTTCATTTAACCTTTATCAGTTCTCTGATGTCTTTTGCCCAGCCCTGGTCGACACTGTTGGGTAAGGTGGGCCCACCCTAAATCTCTACTGTTTGCAAAAAATCAGACACTTTGAATTTATTAATGCAAATTTCTCGGTAGCCACTCTTCTTTGGGCATCTCGAATTGGTAACTATTCTAAAAATCATAACTGGGGTTCCTTGGACCTTCTGAAAGGTCTGAGACATCAAGTGTGGTCTCCTGCATCTCCTCCCTTGCAGCTTTGGTGCTCGCAGAGCTTTGGTTGTCTTTAAATTTCTTTTTGCGTGGTGCAAAAGCTTCTAAAAATGCCGTCGTGCCGGAGCCTGAGTTTCCTCCGTAAATCCCCGTCGACAGCAAAATGTGTAATTATGGAGCTTCTTGACCAACAGCGTTACTGTCTCTCCTGGGTAAATATTTGAGTGGCTGAGACACCAGAGCTGCGCTGCCATCCAGCGAGACCTGGGCAGGCTGGAGAGTTGGGTGGAGGGAACGTCATGAAGCTCAACAAGGGCGAGTGTTGGTTGTTCCTGGGGAGGAACCTGCACCAGTAGAGCGGAGCGGGGACCTGCTGGGAAGCAGCTCTGCAGAGAAGTACCTGGGAGTGCTGGGGGACAAAAGGTTGCCCATGAGCCAGCAAGGTCACTTCATGGCCAAGAAGGCCAGTGATCCCCTGGGGGTCATCAAGAAGAGTGTGGCCATCAGGTTTGGGGAGGTTCTTCTCCCACTCTGTCCTGGTGAGGCCACATCTAGAGGATTGAGTCCAATTCTGGGTTCCCCAGTTCAACAGGACAGCAAGATAAAGTCCTGGCAAAAAAAAAAAACCCACCACCAAACACCATACCATGGATGTATTTTTGATGTATCTCCTGGGAGAGGAGCCCGACCCCCACCTGACTACAACCTCCCTTCAGGGAGTTGGAGAAAGTGAGAAGGTCCCCCCTGAGTCTCCTCTTCTCCAGGCTGAACAAGCCCAGCTCCCTCAGCCTCTCCTCAGAAGACTTTCCCTGGACCTGCTCCAGGATGTCAAGATCTTTCATGAAGTGAGGGGCCCAGGACTCGAGGTGAGGCCTCCCCAGTGCCGAGTACAGGGGGAGAATTCCATCCCTCCTCCTGCTGGCCACACTATTCCTGATCCAAGCCAAGATCCCACTGGCCTTCCGTGCCCCCTGGGCCCACTGCTGGCTCATGTTCAGCCGGTTGTCACCCAGCACTCCCAGGTCCCTCTCCAGCCACTCCTCCCCCAGTCTGTAGCGCTGCCTGGGGTTGTTGTGGCCCAAAGTGTAGGCCCCTGCGCTTGACCTTGTGAATGCTCCTACCGTTGGCCTCAGCCCATCGATCCAGCCTGTCCAGGTCTCTCTGCAGCATCTCCCTACCCTCCAGCAGATCGACGCTCCCCCCCAACTTGGTGTCATCCACCAATTTCCTAACAGGAGACTTCTGCTTATTTCTTCAGAGATTCCTCCTTTCGGTTGCCAGGCTGCTTTAACTAAAAGGATGGCGCAGAAACGCGGGAGCGTCTTCGTCCCCGAGGGTCCATTTTTACTCCCGGGTATTAAATATTCAGCGACATCGTCTCCTGCCCCGCGGAGCCGGCTCCTGGTGGAGCCTGTCCTGCTGAGCTTGCTTTCAGGAGCATTAAACACAGAGTGCTGAGGGATGCTCCGTCCCTACCCTAATGGTCGGGCTTTCATTTGGGTCTTGCTCCCTGCATCAGCCAGGAGGTCACGCTCGCTCGAGCGCGCCGGCCTCGTAACCCACGTCCTCTCTAAGAGACGCTCCGCGGCGTCTTCCGAGCAACGTGAAGTTGATGGGCGTTTATTTTTTATGGTGGAATCATAGAATCTTAGAATCGTGGAATTGTAGAATGGTGGAATCATAGAATCATGGGATCATAGAATCATAGGAATCATAGATTCATAGAATTATAGAATCATGGAATCGTAGAATGGTGGAATCATAGAATCATAGAATCATGGGATCATAGAATCATAGGAATCATAGATTTGTAGAATTATAGAATCGTGGAATCGTAGGACTCAGAGAATCATGGAATCAGAATCGTGGAATCGTAGAATCGTAGAATTGTAGAATCATAGAAACATGGAATCATAGAATCATGGGATCATAGAATCACAGGGATCATAGAATCATAGGAATCATAGGATTATGGAATCGTAGAATCATGGAGTGGTAGAATCCTAGAATGGCTTGAGTTGGAAGGGACCTTCAAGATCATCCAGTTCCACCCCCCCTGCCATGGGCAGGGACACCTCCCACTAGAGCAGGTTGCTCAGAGCCCCATCCAGCCTGGGCTTCAACACTTCCAGGAGTGGATCATCCACAACTTCTCTGGGCAACCCCTTCCAGGGTCTCATCACCCTCAGAGGAAAGAACTTCCTGATGTCCAATCTGAACCTCCCCTGCTCTAGTTTCAGACCATTGCCCCTCGTCCTATCACCACACGCTCTTATCCAAAGCCCCTCTCCACAAGATGCTCCTACAACGAGACAGCTCCATGATGAGGTGGAAATCAAACAACAACAAAAAAAAAAGGCAAAAAAAAACCCCCCTCAGCAGTGACTCAAACGCCCGGTCGCTGCTCGGCGCGCTTGCGGCAAGCTGGAGCGCGCTCGCCGGCGAGTCGTACGGCACGTCTGATGGACAGGCGAGTGCTGCCCGCGCCGGCGTCTTTCATTTGCGGAGGGAACAGATGGGGCTTCGCCGAGGCCGGCAGCCCGAGTGACAGCTCGAGCGCGGGGAGCTCGCGATGCCGCGCTATCAAATTCCGCTCGCTCGCTCCCCGACGTGCCCGGGCTGGCAGGTGAGTGACTGAGGCGCTCTCGAACCACCTGGAAAAGCCGAGATACAGCCATGAGTTTCAATTCCTTCGTTCCAGTCAAGGACGATTTAATTACGCGCCTGTATCGGAGGCACGCGATGGGTTTCCCCGGGCGGTCGCGGGGAGCGGGCCGACCGAGCGTGGAAATCTGCCGGACCGACGGCGCAATCGCGCCGGTTCTTCGGAGGGGGTTTTTTTGGCGCGTTCTGGTGCCGAGGGGAAAGGTCTCTTGCTGTGTTTGGAGTTGACAAGGAGACCTTTTGCCGTGGTCGCTTCAGAGGTGCCAGCAACGTGGAGGTCGCTAAAGGGCATCTTCATCCGTCCGGGCTCTGGGAGCTGCTTGCTTTGGGTTAAACAATAAGATCAGAGAGACGTGGAATGGGTTGGGTTGGGAAGGACCTCCCAAGGTCATTGAGTCCAACCACCCTGCAGGGAGCAGGGACATTGCAACCAGAGCAGGTTGCTCAGAGCCCCATCCAACCTCCCCTGGGATGGGGACAGGGATGGGGCAGTGACCACTTCTTGGGGAAACATCATCCAGGCTCTCACCACCCTCAGTGTAACAAATTTCTCCTTCTCTCTGCTCCAAATCTCCCTCTTGGAGTTTCAAACCATCCCTCCTTGTCCTGTCCCAACAGGCCCTGCTCCAAAGTCCATCCCCATCTTTCTGCCAGGCCCCTGGAAGCCCTGAAAGGCCCCCAGAAGGTCTCCCAGATCTGAACAAGCCCAACTCTGCCAGCCTGGCCTCCCAGCAGAGGGTTCCAGCCCTCCCAGCATTGCTGTGAACTTAAGATCCCAGGGACTGCAAAATTGTGAATTCCTGCAAAATTACTGGATTCTGAGCAAATTCTCTCTGTTTTTTTCTCTGTTTCCAGCAGGGAGGTTGCTCTGCACACCCAGTCCTGGCTTCTCTCCATCCAGCTGCCTGAACAGATCAGCTACGAGCCGATACATCGCCAGGTCTGTACTTGTGGGGAGGAACAACGTGGTTGATACTCAGGAACGTGTCAGAAGCTTGAGACTCAGCTCTTTAACTGGCTGTTGATTCCATGAAGCTCTGGCCGTTGTTTTTCTCCCCCGGCTTCTGCTCCGAAGCGGTTGGGAGCTCAGCAGAAAGCGGCGGTTTCTGCTTGGAAAGAGTTTGGAAGGTTATTGATGGACCTCAGCACCATTCTGTGACCCAAGAATGCCAAATCCTGCCTGGAAAGTCCCTTTTTAAATCATCTGTATTGTTCTTGAGGGATATTTTGGGTCTTTCCCCAACTCTGAGAAGCCCCTCCCAGTTCAGCCCAGCAAACCTGCAGGTTTCAGTTTTTGCTGTTCCACTCAAAGATTGAGGATTTAGAATTACGGAATGGTTTGGATGGGAAGGGACCATTCAAGGTCATCCAGTGCAACCCCCCTGCAGGGAGCAGGGCCATCTGCAACCAGAGCAGGTTGCTCAGAGCCCCATCCAACCTCCCCTGGGATGGGGACAGGGATGGGGCAGCCACCACCTCTTGGGGAGACATTACCCAAGCTCTCACCACCCTCAGTGTCCAAAATTCCTTCCTTCTCTCTGCTCCAAATCTCCCTCTTGGAGTTCCAACCCATCCCCCCTTGTCCTGTCCCAACAGGCCCTGCTCAAAAGTCCGTCCCCATCTTTCTGCCAGGTCCCTGGAAGCCCCAGGAGGCCCCCAGAAGGTCTCCCCTGGGCAGAACAAGCCCAACTCTCCCAGCCTGGCCTCCCAGCAGAGGGTTCCAGCCCTCCCAGCATCGCTGGGGCTCCTCTGGCCCTGCTCCACCAGCTCCCTGTCTCTCCTGGGCTGAGGCCTCCCGAGCTGGAGCCAGCCCTGCAGGGGGGGTGTCCCCAGAGCCCTGGGAGCAGAGGGGCAGGATCCCCCCCTGGCCCTGCTGCCCGTGGGTGAACGTGACAAACTAACTGCCACGTGGCGACTGGGAGGCGCCACGTACGGGAGAACGAGGACAGGTCTCTGGGTGTTCAGAGCCCCAGCAGCTTCCTCCTCGCCCGTTGTTGCTGGTGGTGCTCCAGATGGGCCACATCTCCTCACATCCTTAAGTACGAGCATTTGCAGACAAGTCCCTCTTAATTGTAACAGTCTAAAATTTATTCCCGGAGCGTTTCTGTTCCAGATGTCTCTACGCAGACGTAACGGCAGATCCTTGCTGGATTTTATCGTAGCCTCCCACTAATTAATTTAAAATCCACTCTTGGATTTAATTGATGTGAGAGTCCAGCTTGAAGGTGTTTTTTTCTGCAGGTCAACCTGGCTGGGTATCACAAGTAGCCCAGGTCCTGACTATGAGAGGGCCTTGGAAACACCTCCAGATGGAAATTGTGGTGGGGCTTGGCGTCCCCTCAAGATATTTCATTAGTTTCCTTGGGCAAGTTTTTATCGTGGGCAGTGCTGCTGTGGCCCTTGGACCTGTGGTTCTTGCAATTGGAAGGACCAAGACTGTGGAAATAGAGTCATATTATATAATATTATAGTCTATTAAAAATGATTTTGAGGTGTATTTCTTTATCATCTAGGGCAGGCAGACGTAGGGCTACCCAGAGAACCTCAGATGGACACCTTTTTTGTCCCCACCCAGAGCACCGTGTCCTAGAATTGTAGAATCCTAGAGTTGTTTTGATTGAAAAAGACCTTTAAGGTCTTCCAGTGCACTGCCCTGGGCAGCCTGGGACACGCCTGGACAACCCTTTCCAGGAAGAAATTGTTCCTCAGCTCCAACCTAAACCTCCCCTGGCTCCTCTGCCAGCTTCAGTTGACCTCATTGTACCATCGAATTATCTGCTCGGAAAGATCGAACGTGTCCTGCGTGGCGTTGCCTTCACCCAGATCTCAACCCTTCCCCTCTTCCTCCTGGTCCCATACATCTCTCTAGCTGCTGGGTAATTACCTCTTCAGCTGGAAGCTTATGTAGAACATGTTCTAAGCAACTTTTGAGATCCTTAAGTAACTTCTGGTGGTACCGGGCGATTTACAGGGAGTGTTTCTGGTACCTGGTGTTACCTTGTCTTTCTGTGGCTTTCATGGAGGCTCTCGTTCATTGAGGTCCAGAAGCAGGTGCCCACTCGAAGGCCTTGACCAGCACCAGGGCCACCTGGCAGGGACATGTTCGCAAGTGCCCTCAAAGTTGTTGAGCCTTTTCATCCTGTGTGGCACGAGCCCAGCATGGGAGAGGGTGGTTTCTGCCTCACCCTGGTCCCAAAACTGCAGGAAAAAAATCTTAGAAGAGAAGCATGGGGATGGAGGTGGGAATGGATCTCTGGAGAGGTCTCTCCTTCCTCCTGCTCCAGAGGGCCTCCTGTCCTTCCAGCGTGTGCCTCAGAGAAGGTCTAGTTCCACCTTCTCTACACCGTCCCATGAAGACGTCCCAGAGGACAGTAAGATCTCCCTTGGCCTTCTCCTTGCTGAGCCAATCAGCCCATGGCCTCTGCTCAGATGTCCTGTGCTCCAACCCCAACCATTCTAGTGGCCTTCACCAGTCGCACTGCCATCCATCCTTGTCTGAGTGGTTCTGGGAGTCTCAAACTGGACCCAGTGCCCACCTATGACCTTGGTCATGCCAAAGAGAGGGCATCCTCATCCCCTTGGCTGCATCCCTGCTCCTACAGCCCACGATGAGGTTGGTGTCACCACCTCAAGGGCACCTGGCTGGCTCCTGGGTGCCTTGTCGTTCCTCAGGGTTGTCTTCTGCAGAGGGGCTCTCCAGGAAGTTGGCTACATGGGGTGATACTGTACCCAGTGCCGATGTTTCCAGGGAGATTGGCCTCATCTTGCAGCTTTTTAAAGATTCGGAGTAAAGTTGGGCAAAACTCAAGATCTGAGAGCTCATTGCTCACCACGAACTTCCTGAATATCTCCCTTTGTCCACACAGTGAAACGTGGGCTCCTCTGTCATTTCAGCTGCCGTTGACCCGTCTTCTCTACGTCTTTATTGCGTTGAAGTTGGAGCTGTTACCTCACCCTTTCTGTCTTTCTCCTTCAGCCGTGCCGTTCAACGGAGTTTGGCCATCATTCGGCAAGCCAAGCAGAAGAAGAAGAAGAAGCAAGAATATTGTATGTACTACAACCGCTTCGGGAAGTGTAATCGCGGCGAGAGCTGCCCCTACATCCACGATCCAGAGAAGGTGGCCGTCTGCACCAGGTATGGAGGGACACAGCAGCTTGGGCCCGTCGCAGCAGACCGGGGCATTGGTTGGCTTTGGTGTGATACTCCCTAGAGAAGCAACCAGAGATGGTTAAACCATGAGGACAGGTCTTCTGGGTCAGCCCCAGGGTCTACCCAACGCTGTTGGGTTGGCAGGTATCCATAAGAAGAGGAGAGGCTCTTTCTCCTGCTGGGACCTCTCAGCTCCGGTCGGTGAAGCCCTGCAACCTGGTGGGGTTTGTTTTTCAATTGCTAGAAGTTGCCACCAAACGATCATCATGGAATAGTCAGGAGTTCTTTTCTTTTGGTGAATATTTTTAGTCTTTTCTTGGTATTTATGGCAATGAGTCGCACAACTGAATTATGGGCTGTGGGAAAAGTACTTCTAGTTGTGCTTGGTGTCTCCTCACTCGTGGTTCTTGAGGAGGACGGAATGTTCAGTCTCTGACCTTCTAGGCCATATATTACTATATAAGGTCAGGCTCTTTTCCCAGGGAACAAGCGCCAGGACAAGTGGAAGTGGCCTCCAGTTGCCCCAGGGGAGGTTGAGGTTGGAGCTGAGGAACAATTCCTTCCTGGAAAGGGTTGTCCAGGCCTGTCCCAGGCTGCCCAGGGCAGGGCTGGAGTCCCCCTGCTCCCTGGAGGGGTTTCCAAGGCGTGGAGCTGTGGTGCTGAGGGACAGGGCTCAGTGGGGCCCTGGCAGGGATGGGGCAATGGTTGGACTTGATGATCTTCAAGGTCTCTTCCAACCAAAACGATTCCGTGATTCTAGGTAGTCCTCTCCAATCTGTCTGGACTTCCCAGACAGGAAAATTGTGGTCTATTTAATCTCTTCTGGGAATTTTCCTCTGAATTTACACGGCGTTTGACACCTCTTAATGCTAATAAAACATCGCTCAACCAGCCTCCAAGTTAAATCCACACCTTTTAGTTGTCCTGCACGACCCGTAGGGATAACAGAAGTGTTTTATTTCACGTCTTGAAGGTGGCTGCCATCACCAGGACCTTTGTCTCTAATGAGTGACCTTCCATATCGTAGTACTGAAGCTCTACAGAGTGATTAAAAATTAAAGTAGTGTTTTAAGAATTAGTAATAAGATCAAATTATCGTTTCTTAACTATAATCAGAATAATAGTCCTCAGCGATTTCCTTTCTGCTCTCAGGAGAAGAAGCCATCAGGGATTCCAGGTGGAGTTTAGAGGCTAAAACCTGCGCTTAATCATTGACTTGGAAGGGAATCAGAGAACCATAGAATCCTAGAACGGCTTGAGTTGGAAGGGACCTTCAAGACCATCTCATTCCAACCCCCCTGCCACGGGCAGGGACACCTCCCACCAGAGCAGGTTCCTCAGAGCCTCATCCAGCCTGGTCTTCAACACTTCCAGGAATGAGGCTTCTCTGGGCAACCTATTCCAGGGTCTCACCACCCTCAGGGGAAAGAACTTCTTCCCGATGTCCAACCTAAATCTCCCCTCCTCTAGTTTCAAACCGTTGCCCCTCGTCCTATCCCCATGTGCCCTTCTCAAAAGTCCCTCCATCTCCAGCTTTCCTGTAGACCCCCATCGACCTTGACCAATTATTTCGTGGATCCTGGGTAATAATTGGCACAGATTTGAGCTGAGTGACTCAAGAGCTTGTCCTGACCACACACCGGGTGATTTCTTCCGACGACACCTCTCAGATCCCTGCAACAGGTTTGAATCCTTCAGCCCGCGACGCCGCGCGGCTACGAGACTTCGGTGATTTATGGCAGGAGAACTGATTCATGCTGCCAGCTCGTTATGCCTGCCCAACAGTTGATTAAACTAGATTATTAGTCGTCTTAAAAGTGTAGAAAAGCCGACTCCGCTGATGAACTCCTGGAGTAATTTCTCCGGAAAATTGCCGCTCTGCTAGAAATCATTTGGAGGTTGCACGAAGCTCGATGGGAGACCCATAGAGGAGGTGATTTATCTTTTTTTTTAACTGATTTCACTCACTCTCATTCTTCCATAACATCCTCATGAGCACTGAGGTGCTTGTGGCCAAAGTGTCCGGTCACAATTGGTTCTGGTGACACAGAGGACAAGGGTTGTCAGCTGCTGAGTCCTTGATCCTCCTGATGTTGACAACCAAGGGTGTTTTGGGGTTGTGCTCCTTCATACTTCACGAGTTGCTGGTCCTTGAGGTCTTCTGGGGTCTTGCTCCTGCCCCGTTTCCATTTCTAGAGGACAACGCTGATTTGCTGCCGGTCTCGTGTCCCCTTAGCCCAGGGCCTTCGACCTCCAGTCTCTTTCTTTAGCTTTCCGTTATCATCTCTTCGTTTTTTTCAGTCTGCTTTTGGTTGAGGATGTCCTTTGTTCTCCACATCAGGGTGTTTTGAGGAGGTGGTCGCAATCATCTGCAAACCTACTTGCCATCAGTCAGCTGGTTGTCACATCTCCGTGTTCCCAGTTGTACTTCGTTCAAAGCGATCTTGTTTTATTTTTAAGGAATCTTTCCGTGCTCAGCTCTAAATTTGCTTAGTTTTTTGTAAAGAAATTTGGGGGCATATTCTGTGCTCCAGAACCTCCCTGCAAGACTCTGCAGCTGAGAACACGTACCCCTGGCTTCTCCTTCTGAGGGGGACTCTTCATAGAATCAAAGAGTTGTTCTGGTTGGAAGAGACATTCAAGATCATCAAGTCCAGCCGTTCACCAAGCGCTGCCAGGACACCCCTGAGCCCTGTCCCTCAGCACCACATCTCCAGGGCTTGGAAACCCCTCCAGGGATCAGGGGGACTCCAGCCCTGCCCTGGGCAGCCTGGGACAGGACGGGACAACCCTTTCCAGGAAGAAATTGTTCCTCAGCTCCTACCTCAACCTCCCCTTGGGCAACATGAGGCTGGTTCCTCTTGTCATATCACTTGTTCCCTGGGAGGAGAGACCAACTCCCACCTGGCTCCAACTTTCTTTCAGGTGGAAGAAGGACTGGTACCAATTTAGGGCGCGAAATGGACTTTAACATCCATCTCAGCAGCAGTTTTGTATCTGTGGCCTCAGGGCAAACGTGGTAATGGGGCAAGACAGATACTTGGTGTTTAAAACCACGTGCTTTGTGACCCACCTCCTTCTCAACCCTCTCCTTCTGGTGTATCTACAGGTTTCTCCGCGGCACGTGCAAGAAGACGGACGGGACCTGTTCCTTTTCCCACAAGGTGTCCAAAGACAAGGTCTGTATGGCTTCCCAACGAGCGCGCTGCGCCTCTACGGGCGGGTGGACCCGCGCTGGTGGTCGTAGGGAGGTCTACCTCATCGAGCGCTTCCAACAGGGTTCATTTGTGGTTCGCTTGCCAAGCTCTTCAGCCTCGTGGTGGGGCTGTGAGGGCAAAGTGTGTTTCATTCATCGGGGAATTGGTGGGTGAGTGTGTTAAGGAGCAGAACGGAAACCAGAGCACCTGGGGTTGTGTTGGGTAACGTGCGTTGGGTTAAGGAGCTCTTAAGCTCCAGGAAGGGAAGAGAAAGAGCGTGGGGGTAGAGTTGAGTTGCGTCTAATCCGTAACGAGCTCCGCACCATCACCCCTCCCTCTCCATCACCTCTTGCTGGGGTTGGACGAGGAGGATGTTGGAACGGGCAAGAGCTTGGGGACGTAAATTAACCGTTCTAAAAAGGCCGGGCGGTGAAACCAGCTGGCAGAACTCATCCTCCTTTTCCACCTTCTTGACGTATTCGAGGCTCCGCGGTTTTATTACACAGAGCGAGGTGGAAAAATAATTAGCTTTTCTTCCCGTGATTATCAGTCGACGGTTTAGCAGATTAGCCTCCAATTCCATGGCCGAGATCTCGCGTCGGACGTACCTTTGGAGACCTCAAGCGTTGAAGCCGAGGGGAAGTCGATGCTTGAAGGTTAAGCGCAGCTGCGGGTTCTTCACTGGGCTGGGACCTGTGTACCTTCCAGCTTTTTTGGGTGGGATTTGAAGGATCATTTCTCTACTGCAAACAAAGGATCACCCAGACAAGAAAGTTCATCCCACTGGGATATCGAAACGCCAACCGGAGCGGTGTCACTGCGTGGGGAGCCGTTCGTCATCGACTCCGGCGTCAAGGCTCCGATATTGGGATGGAGACGCCAGAAAGTGGGATGTGAACGAGGACCGGTTTTCCCAGAGAAGCCCGTCATGGAGCCTGCAGCCCCCCTTGGCTGTGTTTCTGGGACGTCATTTGTCAAAAGCAGCTTTGTCAAAGCTGCATCTGGGCGTTTCCAGGTGGAATTTAGAGGCTAAAACCTGCACTTAGTCATAGAATGGCTTGAGTTGGAAAGGACCTTGAAGATCATCCAGTTCCAACTCCCCTGCCATGGGCAGGGACACCTCCCACTAGAGCAGGTTGCTCANTTTACATCTCTCCCTCTCTCTTCAGAGTCACTTCATCAGGAGTCTATAAAAGCAAGAAGACAGAGCGGGGACGGCTGTACTCCCTGACTCGTGGCACGTCAAAGGAAGGATGGGAATTAGAATTGATAGTAGGGAAAAAGGGTTGGTTTGGAGTTGGTTTTTTTCCTTCCTATAACACTTAGTTAGACGTCAGAAATAAAGAAGCCAAGAAAGAAGAATCATAGAATCCTGGAATTGTCAGAGTTGGAAGGGACCTTGAAGATCATTGAGTTCCAACCCTCCTGCCATGGGCAGGGACACCTCCCACCAGAGCAGGTCGCCCAGAGCCCCATCCAACCTGGCCTTAAAAACTCCCAGGGATGGGGCTTCCACCACCTCTCTGGGCAACCTATTCCAGTGTCTCACCACCCTCCTGAGGAAGAACTTCTTCCCAACGTCCAATCTAAATCTCCCCTCCTCTAATTTCAAACCATTGCCCCTCGTCCTATCCCCACGTGCCCTTCTCAAAAGTCCCTCCATCTCCAGCTTTCCTGTAGACCCCCATCGAACTTCAGCGATGGGGTTCAAGCGCTGGTTGGGGGAACGAGTGCTGGTTTTGATTCCTCAAACTTCAGTTCTTCAGCCTGTGCCCTGTGAATTGTCCTTATAGAACCTCCTTCTTCTCCCCACTCCCTCCCAGCATCACCCTCCTCCATTCCGTGGGAAGAAAGAGTATTTTTCGCCGGACCGGGCGCCCCCGGGGAGCCGTTCCGAGGTCTTCCCGCTCACCACCTTGTCGTCAGCGTGGGCTGGAAAGAGAAATAACCCCCTCTGTGGAGTTCCAGCCTGTTTGAGGGTGATTTATAGCAGCGGGGACGCTGCTGCCCCAAACCAGAGGCGACTTTGCTTTTTAGCTCCCCGTTGACCCGGACGATTACTCGCAAAGGCGACGTTTGCCTCATTTAGCAGCGGCGGAGAAAGGCAGGTGAAGTCGTTCAGTGGTGGTTTCCTCCAGTTTCCCCCAGCTCCTGGTTTTTTTTCCTGCTGTTCTGGTAACAGATTTAGGGGGACCAGCTTGGTTTGGGCACTTTGAGTTGGGGTTTTAACGCGGCGAGTGATTTTTTTCTGGCTGTCAATGAGGACCTGGGGTTTGGGGGGGGCTCCCTGTTTCGCCGGTGGCCCGTTAGTTGAGTCTTGATTTCACTTCGTGGTTGTGGGGGGGACACCCCCCAACCTCCTCACCAGAGAAGCTTCAAGTTAGGGGGCCTGTAAGAGAGGTGGGGACAATATTTTTAGCAGGACCTGGTGGGACAGGACAAGGGGGGATGGGTTGGGACTCCAAGAGGGAGATTTAGGCGGGAGAGAAGGGAGAAATTTTTGATGCTGAGGGTGGTGAGAGCCTGGCCCAGGTTGCCCCAAGAGATGGTCACTGCCCCATCCCTGGCCTCATTCCAGGGGAGGTTGGATGGGGCTCTGAGCAACCTGCTCTGGTTGCAGATGGCCCTGCTCCCTGCAAGGGGGTTGGACCAGATGCCCTTGAATGGTCCCTTCCACCCCAAATCATTCTGTGATTCTATAATTATTATATTTTGGGGTTAGACTCGATGACTTTTAAAGATCCCTTCCAACCCCAAACATTCTGCTTCTATGATTTTCTGATTATCATCGTGCATCTCATCTCCCTTGGAAGTCACTGGGGATGGGACCACATGCTCAATCCAGAAGGTGAAGGACCAAACACTTGCAGGGCTTAGCTACTGATTTGAGGACAAAACTCTTGCTCAACCTTAGGGTGATCCCATGCCTCAGTTTCCCCACTGCAGAATGGGGATGATCCCTCTGTTTTATGCGGGAAAGCTGCGTGGGTTCAGCTGCCTGATCAGCAAGAACCTTTTCCCCATCCCCAGCAGCAAAACCCAAGCAGAGGATGGTCTCCAGGCTGGAGAGCAGCTCCACGTGGGCACGACGCTTTCACAGAACGTCTTTGATTGGAAGAGACCTTCAGGATCATCCAGTGCAACCTTCGCCCAAACACCACAAGCTCAAAAACACCCTTTCGAGAAAAAACCCCAAACTATCCCGAAAACGGAACCTGGAGGAGAAGGAAAAGCTGGTGGTTGGGGCTTTTTACATCCTCAGGGGACAAAGCCCTGGGCTGAGGAACATCNCAAAACTCTTGCTCAACCTTAGGGTGATCCCATGCCTCAGTTTCCCCACTGCAGAATGGGGATGATCCCTCTGTTTTATACTGGAAAGCTGCGTGGGTTCAGCTGCCTCATCAACAAGAACCTTTTCCCCATCCCCAGCAGCAAAACCCAAGCAGAGGATGGTCTCCAGGCTGGAGAGCAGCTCCACGTGGGCACGACGCTTTCACAGAACGTCTTTGATTGGAAGAGACCTTCAGGATCATCCAGTGCAACCTTCGCCCAAACACCACAAGCTCAAAAACACCCTTTCGAGAAAAAACCCCAAACTATCCCGAAAACGGAACCTGGAGGAGAAGGAAAAGCTGGTGGTTGGGGCTTTTTACATCCTCAGGAGACAAAGCCCTGGGCTGAGGAACATCCCTCGAAACGACGCGCCGGGAGTTTCCTCCGCGCCGAACGAAGCGGAGGGGGGGGAGTTTTGCGAGCGAAGGCGAGCACAGAGGCGAAGAGCCGGCCAACCGCCCGCTNTGGTCTCCAGGCTGGAGAGCAGCTCCACGTGGGCACGACGCTTTCACAGAACGTCTTTGATTGGAAGAGACCTTCAGGATCATCCAGTGCAACCTTCGCCCAAACACCACAAGCTCAAAAACACCCTTTCGAGAAAAAACCCCAAACTATCCCGAAAACGGAACCTGGAGGAGAAGGAAAAGCTGGTGGTTGGGGCTTTTTACATCCTCAGGGGACAAAGCCCTGGGCTGAGGAACATCCCTCGAAACGACGCGCCGGGAGTTTCCTCTGCGCCGAACGAATCGGAGGAGGGGGAGTTTTGCGAGCGAAGGCGAGCGCAGAGGCGAAGAGCCGGCCAACCGCCCGCCCGCTGCTGCTCCAACAGCTTTTCCCCTTGAGGAACCTCGAAAGGAATCAGCATTTTTTCTCCCTAATAGAGCTTGGAAACTCTGTTGTGAGCAATTTGGGAAATTCACGCCGAGTTTCGGGTTCATTAGCCGCCGGCTCCGAAGCGCGTACACAGCCAAAGCTGTCTTAATACGGACGCAGCGCGCCAGCGCCTTGAATTAATGTTATTGTTATTTGTGTGGACGTAGTGGGGTGCAAACAAGGTTAATTGAAATGAGAGCGCTGCTTCCTCTTGATAATGGCTCAGGCTTGACAGCTAGGAGGGGGTTTGGTTTTGTCGGAGAGCTGCCTTTATTATCCCTTTTTATTAGAGCTAATTTGGGCTCTATATCAAAAACTACATTAAGGGAATCGTTTTACGGTCACACCACCACCACCAAAAAAAAAAAAAAAAGAGATAGCCCCAGAGCCCTGTCCTTTATGTTAATGTCTGCAGTTAAAAGACTATTAAAAATAAACTCTTCTCTTTTAAAGCACCCTTTGTTTTCTTTCCTCTCTGCTTTTCCTCCTCCTCCTCCTCTCTTATTTCTCTCAAGTGAGCCAATTTAGTTAAAACCCTCATGTGCCCTTGAGGGAAAGGGATTTTTTTGTTTGGTTGGGTTTATTTTTTTTTCCCTTAGCTAAGCCTCGCCCGTGGTTCTTGTCAATATTAGTTTGGGGATGCTCAAACCGGCGGGACCGAGACGCTAGCGGGGGAACGGAGGGATCGATACCTCGCCGAGCGGGAGGTGCCGGATCGTCGCCACGGCTTCGGGAAGCGCTCGTTCCCCCGCTCGGGTCGGGAAGTTGCCTGCGGTAGCCGGTGAGTTAAGGACGCTGAGATATCAGAGCGGGCTGGTGATTTGGTTTGAATTATCACAGCTGGCAGAAGGTGAAGTTTGGGGGTTGAGGACGACGAGGAGGTTCCTCGCTCCTTCGCTTTTCGCCACTGACGCCGGGGAGCGGGGGGGGGGCTCTGTTCCGTGTAGTCGACCGTTCTTCTCTTCGACCGCTCGTGGTAGGATCTGGGCTTTCTTCCTTCTTTCCCTCCCTCCTGGAGCATCCAGGGACAGGCACGATCCCGTCGCTCGCGGCTCTTGGAGGGGGTGCTGGGTTGATGTCTTCGCGTGAAGCGTCCTCCTTAAAAAAAGTGCTGGTGGAGGTACAGGGACTTGTTTTCCCCTTTGTGAGGACCCACCTTTCGGAGCCTTGCTCTAACCTCGTGCTCTGGACCAGCTCCAACCAGCTCTGTGTCCATGGAAGAGCCAAATAGATTGGAAGGCTCTCCCAGGCTGCTGGTTTGGTCTTTGTGACGGCCAGAACCCCCTACGGGAGAGCACAACCAGGGTGGGGAGTGAGACCTGCGCCGTCGTTCCCGTCACAACCGCTGCATCACCCCTTGGGAAGGGTCTTCTCGGTCCTCGGTCACGCGATGGGACGCGTGGCTTAGTGCCTTTTTCGGAGCAAGGAACCCAGGGAGCAGTCGCCCTTTCTCTTCTCCTCAAGGATCGTTGGGAGAGCGTCGGCAGAAGATGGGCCTTTGGAAAAGATGAACTTTGGAGAGATGTGGATTGTTGGAGAGAGAAGGATTTGATGGGTGGACCGTTTGGTGGATGGGGAATCGGTCGGATGGTCGCATTCAGAGGGTGCTGGTCAATGGCTCAGAGTCCAGCTGGAGATTGGTTACTGGGACCAGTGCTGCTCCGTATCTTCATCAATGACATAGTGGGATTGAGGGAACCCTCAGCAGGTTTGCAGACGACACCAAGATGAGTGGTGTGGTTGACAAGTCTTGGGGACAGAATCCATCCAGAGGGACCTTGACAAGCTTGAGGAGTGGACCCCTCTGAACCTCATGAGATTCAATGAGGCCGAGGGCAAGGTCCTGCCCCTGGGTTGGGACAACTGCCAGTATCAGCCCAGGCTGGGGGTGAAGGGCTGGAGAGAGCCCTGGGAGAAGGACTTGGGGGTGCTGGGGGGTGAGGAGCTGGAGCTGAGCCGCCCCCGTGTGCTGGGATCCAAACAGCCCCTGGCCCCCCAGGCTCATCCCCAGCAGCGTGGGCAGCAGGGCCAGGGGGGGATCCTGCCCCTCTGCTCCCAGGGCTCTGGGGAGACNGTTGCAGATGTCCCTGCTCCCTGCAGGGGGGTTGGACCAGATGACCTTTAATCTTCCCTCCCAACCCAAACTGTTCCATGATTCTATTATAACCTGCCCTGTACATCATGCCAGCAAAGCTCTCAGAAATTCATTCCGACTCCCCTATCCCTTCCCAGTGCTGTACAGAGGCAGTTTCATACTTTCCACCCTCTCTCCAGCATCCTGAAGGATTCTAAAGCAACCCCTTGGCCCCCTGGGGCTATAGACACGGGCACCACGTCACGTCAGGGAGCTGCATCACAGGAGACTGACAGAAGAGCTAAAATTACCTCTGGGATCAGTGGCTGGCAAAGGGCATCTGTTTATTTCCCCCCATGTCACGGGTTTATTTCGGCGCCGGGTGTTGGAACGGTTCCTAAGCACCAGTTGTGGGGGGAGCACTAACGGGTTTCTCATCCTCTGCCCTTCCAGATGCCCGTGTGCTCCTACTTCTTGAAGGGGATCTGCAGCAACAGCAACTGCCCCTACAGCCACGTCTACGTGTCCAGGAAGGCCGAAGTCTGCCAGGATTTCCTCAAAGGCTATTGCCCCATGGGAGAAAAGGTAAAGAGGGGACCAGCTCTTGGGATCTTGGGATGGATGTGACTTTGCCGAAGCCACAAGGTGGGATTTTTTTTTTTTTCCCGTGAGCTACGGCACCGAAGGGAGACGTAGAGCTGGAAGGTGCTGAACACCTGGATGTGGTGAACGGCAGTCCTGGGTCTTTCCAAAGGGTGATGGGTGAAGGGCTTTGGTCATCTTACATCAGGGAAACAAAGGGCAGTGCAGGTGAGGGGTTGTNCAGGCTGCCCAGAGAGGTGGTGGAGTCTCCTTCTCCAGAGAGATTCCAAACCTGATGCTGGGCCCCCTGCTGTGGGTGACCCTGCTGGAGCAGGAGGGTGGCACCAGATGATCTCCAGAGGCCTCTTCCAACCTCCACCGTGCTGGGATTCTGTGTTGTCCTCACTCCAATCAGCCACTTCCACGAGCCAACAACAAGCGAACAGGAGGAGAGAGCGAGAGCCTCCTCCTTGAGCTGGGGACTCCCAAGCACCGCACTAAACACACAACAGGAACTTTTCAAACGCTGGCTTTAAATCATCTCTTTGGCTGAAAAAAAACCCAGAGAGCCGCTAATGAAACGATCATTTTCTTGAGCCTGCCAGATCTCAGGGCACCATCCCAAATATGTCTCAGAGGGCCTGTGAAACGATATTGTTTTATTACATTTAACAGATGACGTGTGAATAAGCATCCGTCTCAGCCTGGGTTCGCTTTGACTTGTTGCTCCTGGAGATTTCTCCGTCCCTCGTGAATTCAGCTGCTTCTCACCAGGGAAACTCCTGGGATGAGCAGTTGGCTACCGGGATCTGTGTGCTGCTCTGGGCTGGAGACCCAAAAGGCTCTTCTTCTTTTCTCCATCCCTGTGTCACTTGTTGGTACAACCCGGCAAGTAGGTGCTCAGCCCCCGTCGCTGTGGTGATGGTGCAAAGCCACCAGCCTGTCCCAGAACCCAAATGTAGTGGTGGATGGTGCCTTCTCTGTGAGGTTCAGTAAGGCTCAGTGCTGGGTCCTGCCTTTGGGTCACAACAACCCCCTGCAACCCTTCAGGCTGGGGCAGAACATTTGGAAAGTGCCTGGTGGAAAAGGACCTGGTGGGGGTTGGTCAACCAGATGAGCCAGAGAGTGCCCAGGGGGCCAAGAAGCCCCCAGCACCCTGGCTGGGGCAGCACTGGGGGGGCAGCAGGAGCAGGGCAGGGATTGTCCTCCTGGACTGGGCACTGGGGAGGCCGCTTCTCAAATCCTGGGGTCAGTTTTGGGAATTCCCTCCCAGAAGGAGCTGGAGGGGCTGGAGCGTGGCCAGAGAAGGGCAATGTTGCTGGGGAAGGATCTAGAGCAGGAGTGTGGGGAGGAGCGGCT
The DNA here is from genome assembly GCA_013396935.1 of Baryphthengus martii. Classification (NCBI taxonomy): domain Eukaryota; kingdom Metazoa; phylum Chordata; class Aves; order Coraciiformes; family Momotidae; genus Baryphthengus; species Baryphthengus martii. The sequence continues at coordinate 27,458 of VWZK01016704.1, read as the reverse complement.
GAGGGAGCTGGGCTTGTTGAGCCTGGAGCCAAGGAGGCTCAGGGGAGACCTTCTGGCTCTCCACAACTCCCTGAAATTCAGGAGGTTGGAGTCGGGAAGTTTGGACTCTTCCCCCAAGGAACAAGCAGCAGGACAAGAGGAATTGGCCTCCAGCTGCCCCAGGGGAGGTTGAGGTTGGAGCTGAGGAACAATTTCATCCTGGAAAGAGTTGTGAAGGCCTGGCCCAGGGTGGAGTCCCCGTCCCTGGGGTGGTTTCAAAGCTGTGGAGATGTGGTTTACTGGTGGGCGACGGTTAGTGGTGCCCTGGCAGTGCTGAGTTAACGATTGGACTCCGGGATCTCAAAGGTCTTTCCCAACCAAAACGATTCCGTGATTCTTCAAAAGCTCAAACCACCCTTTCCCCAGAAGAAGCCGCTACGGAGCGAAACCCGGACAAAGAGGAGGAGAACAAAATCCCGAAGCGAGAGCTTTAAGGAAAGCAGGACGTCAGCAGCAGTGGCGGGAACCGCTGACAAATTAGCCCACGCCTAATTACTTTCGGTGGAGGGGTCTCCGTGCGGGAGAAACGCGTCCTCCGCAGGCAAACGGCCGTCCCGCCGCCTCCGCCTCCGCCTCCTGCCGGCGCGGCCCTGGCCACGCCAGGCAGGGTCCTTACAATTATGTTTAAAATATTCCGATTGAAATGAAAATATCAAAAGAGATATTTAGAATATTTATTCTATTAGCGAAAGTGCTTACGGCGTCACTTTTGGAGTGTCAGAAGAGCATTCTCCTCCGGATGATGGATAGCAGCCCGTAATTATAGATGGGGAGAAATTGCTGAGCGGGCCATATTTAACTGGGGAGGAGAAATACCCGCTCGGGCCATTAAGGGTTAATTTTATTCTCTAAATAATATAAAAAGTGCTGAGTCCGTTGCTTTGCTCAAAGTAGAAAGTCCTCAAATGGACCCCGGAGAGTTTCTAATATTCTCCTGAATCAAGTAAAAATGTTAACCTGGCTTCGTAAAACGACGGCTTGTTAAAGATGCGCCGTCCCTTTCCCGGTGAATTATTTAGGAAGGGCGTAAATCTCGGCTCGTTCCGCCGTTTCCCCCCGTCCCATCTGCCCGCCGTTCGAAGCGCCGAGGCGGGCGACGCCGGCGCGGCGTCTTCAAGCGAGGACGGGGCGGTAAAGAGGAGTTTGGGTTCTTTCCCGCCGGGCTTTGGCACGGTGGGTTCTTCTCCCCGTCGTGTTCTCCTCTTTGGGCTCCCCCCCAGCCCGGGGCGAAGCGCGTTTTCCGATCTTTCCTCAGAGCTCCGTGAAAAATGGCCCTTCTTATCCATAATTGATGAGGTGTCGCTGGAAGCGTCGCTTCTTAAGTGCTTTCTAGGATGTCTTGCAGGATGCTCGGGCCAAGCTGATGGACCTTTGACCCATATTCCATGGGCTCTTAGCTCCAACCACGCGAGCTCTTCGTACGGACGATGCCGGGACCAACCCGCTCTGGCTTCGTCGGGAACTTTGAATTAAGGGAGAAAGCTTGAATTTTGCATTCCCAAATCCCTTTTTCAGGAGTGTAGATGGTAAAGATCCCACCACCCTTGGGGAGAGGGGACAACTCCTCTATGAGAGCGTGACCGTGACCTTTGTTAAGGGAATTCTGCCACCAATATTAACCATTTCCAGGAGGGAGCTGGTAGCAGAGCTGGAACCTCCATGTCCAGCATTTTCACTGGTTCCTCCATCATAGGTTGGGAAGTTTCTCCACCCTGTGTGCACAAAGGTGGACCTATAGCTTGCTAAAGGGAGTGAAGGGGCCTTCAAGTTCAACTTGATGAAGCAGTCCGTGAAATATGGCTCCAAATAGATTTGTGGCTCAAATCATCTCTAAAAACAACATCACGTGTGTCTTAGTTAAAGCCACGAAGCGATGCCCACCACGAAAATCTCGTTGCCACCTTGCCTGGAGCATCCTGACCTTCTTCTGGCACCATGAAACGGTCATGCTGGTCCCTCTGGGCTGGTCACCTGAACTGGAGGAAGCTCAAAGAGGGAAGTGGGAAGAGAGGGAGAAATGGGGCCTCTTGCAGGTGCTCCCCAGGGTTTTCCGAAGATGTTGTGATGAGCTGCTCTACGGTAAAAGTTCCTCTTTGGTTCCTCATCCCTCGTCCCATACGAGTCCTCGTGTCTGCATCTCGGCTGGGGGCCTGGGGTCACTTGGAGAGGATGAGGTGAAGCTGGTGGGTGCAAAGGATGGAGAAAAGCTGTGGTGGCATGTCCCCCTGGGCTGGGGAGAAGCAGGAGGAGATGTGGTCAGGAGTGGGCTGCGTGACCAGCCAGCCTGGAGGAGGGTTGCTCGGCTTGTCCGAGAGGTGATTTCTTTACCGAGCTGATCTTCCCGTTGCGACAAGGCTTGGCTCCTGAAACGATACCCAAGTGATATGAAATAATATGAAATAAAACTAAACAACTTGGCCCAGAGTTGCTCCTGGGGTGATAAGGTACGGTGCACGTCGGGCTGCTGTTGTTATATCTGATGGTTCAACGTGGGGTGAGATCTCAGAGTGGCTGAGAGCTTGGACCTGAGAGTTACAGCAAGCACTTGGAGTTACATCCATGGAGGACCCCAAGGAGCAGGTGCCTTGAGATTTGCTTTATTGGCACAAAACAAGAATTACTGGGGCATCATAGAATGGTTTGGGTTGGAAGTGACCATTAAAGGTCATCTGATCCAACCCCCCTGCAGGGAGCAGGGACATCTGCAACTAGAGCAGGTTGCTCAGAGCCCCATCCAACCTCCCCTGGGATGGTTCCAGGGATGGGGCAGCGACTGCCTCGCTGGGAAACATCATCCAGGCTTTCACCACCCTCACAGTGAAAAAATTCTTCCTGTTATCCAGTCTAAATCTCCCTCTTGGAGTTTCAACCCATCCCCCCTTGTCCTGTCCCAACAGGCCCTGCTCAAAAGACAACCCCGTAATGCTGCCCTGGGACTTCCCCAAGACCCACAGCTCCAGCAGAGCCCAAAGGGTGGACAGAGAATCATGGAATTGACGAATAGTTTGGGTGGGAAGGGACCTTTCAAGGTCATCTGGTCCAACCCCCCTGCAGAGAGCAGGGCCATCTGCAACCAGAGCAGGTTGCTCAGAGCCCCATCCAACCTCCCCGGGGATGGGGCCAGGGATGGGGCAGCGACCACCTCTCGGAGAAACATCAGCCAGGCTCTCACCACCCTCAGTGTCAACAATTTCTCCTTCTCTCTGCTCTAAATCTCCCTCTTGGAGTTTCAAACCACCCTCCTTGTCCTGTCCCAACAGGCCCTGCTCCAAAGTCTCTCCCCATCTTTCTGCCAGGCCCCTGGAAGCCCTGAAAGGCCCCCAGAAGGTCTCCCTGGAGCCTTCTCTTCTCCAGGCTGCCCAAGCCCAACTCTCGCAGCCTGACCTCCCAGCAGAGGGATCCCGCCCTCCCTCATCATCTCCACGGCCTCCTCTGAACTCCCTCCAACAAACCATATTTGTCAGAACGGTGGCCGGGGCAGGTTTTGGTGCCGCTGTCCTCCAACCCTCGCAGCGTCTCGGAGCAAAGACAAGCGAGTCCGCCGGGTCCCCTCGAACTGCTGCATCTGTAAAATTGTTTTTGTATTAAATAAGCGTTTCTCCCCCCCCGGTGTCCATTAGCGAACGTGCCGCGTTAAAGACCCATCTTCATATTGTTTCCATCGGCTGCCTCGAAGCCGGTGGGTAAATTGTTGCCCCCTGGGAGCTGTTAAACGATAAGACACAGTGAGATTAAACAGCGAGGCTCCCGTGCGAAGGCAGGGGAGATGTTCTGCGGTAAATCACGGGCAAGCGAGGGCTCTGTGCTCCGGGGTTTGTTGACAGCGCAGCCTTCCCGGGGATCTCGTCCAGTTCTGGGGTTCCCAGTTCAAGGAACTGCTGGAGAGAGTCCAGCGGAGGCTACGAAGCTGCTGAGGGGCCTGGAGCTTCTGTGTGGCCAGGAAAGGCTGAGAGCCCTGGGGCTGTTCAGCTGGAGAAGAGCAGCCCCAGAGGGGAGCTGAGCAATTCTTCTTGGTATCTAAAGGTGGAGTTCATGAGGCTGGGGCCAGACTCTGCTCAGGGGTGCCCAGCGGCAGGACAAGGGGCACCGGGCACCAGTGGGAACCCAGGAGGTTCCCTGGGAGCGGGAGCAGAAAATTCTTTGGTGGGAGGGGGTTGGAGCCTGGCCCAGGCTGCCCAGAGAGCTTGGGGAGTCTCCTTGTCTGGAGAGATTCCAAAGGCTCCTGGACCCTGCGCTGCTGGGCCCCCTGCTCTGGGTGACCCTGCTGGAGCAGGGGGGTGGCACCAGAGGAGCTCCAGAGGCCCCTTCCAACGCCTACTGTTCTGTGATTCTGTGATGTCCTGACCTCAACCAGCACAACCAACCTCGTTCCTGATGGTGAAACTTGTCTGGGTTATCTCAGCCCAGGAGAGACAGGGAGCTGGTGGAGCGGGGCCAGAGGAGCCCGAGCGATGCTGGGAGGGCTGGAACCCTCTGCTGGGAGGCCAGGCTGGCAGAGTTGGGCTTGTGTAGCCCTGGGGAGACCTTCTGGGGGCCTTTCAGGGCTTCCAGGGGCCTGTCAGAAAGATGGGGAGAGACTTTGGAGCAGGGCCTGTTGGGACAGGACAAGGGGGGATGGGTTGGGACTCCAAGAGGGAGATTTGGAGCAGAGAGAGGGAGAAATTGTTGGTGCTGAAGGTGGTGAGAGCCTGGCTGATGTTTCCCCAAGAGGTGGTGGCTGCCCCATCCCTGGCCCCATCCCAGGGGAGGTTGGATGGGGCTCTGAGCAACCTGCTCTAGTTGCAGATGGCCCTGCTCCCTGCAGGGGGGTTGGACAGATGCCCTTCAAAGGTCACTTCAACCCAACGTATTCCATTTCATGATCTGCCATCACGTTGGGTATGCTTGTGGTTTACCCGCAATGAGACTTCCCAACGGTCTCCTAAAATCCATCTTTTCAGTCCTGCTGAATTGCTCAGCCAACAGCCTTTCAGCAGAGCTCTGATTTGCACCTTATCCACGTAAGTCATCAGCAAAGTTCATGCTACCAGGAGCGGGTCTGGTCAGGACACGCTGCCCAAGGAAGTGGCACTTCCTTGGGGAACACCATTTGCTGTCCCCAGGTGGAACGTGGTGCTTTTCACAGTGGCTGCTTTTCTGTTGAAAATCCAAATGCAGGGACTTTTTGTTCAGCTGTCGCCTTGTTCTCGTTTGCGTTTCTCTGCACCGATGATGTGTTGGGTTGGTTATTGTCTCCTTTGCTGGTGGAAGTTGAATAGGTTCCCACCACAACCTTACTTCGTGTCTTTGATACGTTAAATTTAAAACATTTCTTTAGGAAAAAGCCACATGAGCAGCTGAGTTAAGTGTCTTCAGGGTTTTTAACCTGGAGAAAAAGGAGGCTCAGGGGAGACCTTCTGGCTCTCCACAACTCCCTGAAATTCAGGAGCTTGGAGCCATATAGTTTGGGCTCTTCTCCCAAGGAACAAGCGCCAGGACAAGAGGAAGCGGCCTCAAGTTGCCCCAGGGCAGGTTGAAGTTGGATCTGAGGAAGAATTTCTTCCTGGAAAGGGTTGTCCAGGCGTGTCCCAGGCTGCCCAGGGCAGGGCTGGAGTCCCCCTGCTCCCTGGAGGGGTTTCCAAGGCGTGGAGCTGTGGTGCTGAGGGACAGGGCTCGGTGGTGCCCTGTCAGGGATGGGGCAACACTTGGACTCCAGGATCTTAAAACTCTTTTCCAACCAAAACGATTCCGATTCCGTGATCGTTCAGAAATAGCTGATGGAGAGCTCTGCCTTTGATAGCTCTTTTATAGTCCGTTGCAGCTGTATGAAAATCAACTACAAAAGCAACTTTATTTCATTTATCTTTAATTTTGGCTGTGGTTGACAGATGTTTTCTGGGTACTAGAGCTGCCTGCTTGGTTGGTTCTTTTTCCCGTAATGCGTAGCAGAAATTTTCCGTCAACAAACTGATTAGTAAGGAAAATCTTGATTAAACAAAAGAAAAAAGTGAGAAGGCTTGGTAATGGGTCTGCTCCTGAGTTCCTGAATGGTGGCCAGAATGGATTTGAGCAGACTGGGATCTGTCTGGGTGTCCCAGTTTGCTGGGGACTTTGAGACCTTGTGCGTCTCCTCTGGGTGACCGTGGCTATTCTGCTGGTAGGAAGTGATGGATCTTGGGACTGCTGATGGGAACTTTCCGTTGAAAACACTTGGTAGACCGCAGAGTTCTGAAGGTAGAGGGGTCTGGCCGGGCTGGATCAATGGGCTGAGGTCAGCGGGATGAGATTCAACAAGGCCAAGGGCCTGGTCCTGCTCTTGGGTCACAACAACCCCCTGCAACACTCCAGGCTGGAGTAGAGTGGATGGGAAGTGCCTGGTGGAAAAGGCCCTGGGGGTGTTGGTTGATGTGCGGCTGGAGATGAGCCAGTGGGTGCCCAGGTGGCCAAGAAGGCCACCGGTATCCTGGCTGGGTCAGCACTGAGGGGGCAGCAGGAGCAGGGCAGAGATTGTCCCCCTGGACCGGGCACTGGGGAGGCTGCTTCTCGAGTCTTGGGGTCAGTTTTGGGAATTCCCTCCCAGAAGGAGCTGGAGGAGCTGGAGCGTGGCCAGAGAAGGGCAACGGAGCTGGGGAAGGGTGTGGAGCAGGAGTGTGGGGAGGAGCGGCTGAGGGAGCTGGGCTCGTTGAGCCTGGAGCAAAGGAGGCTCCAGGGAGACCTTCTGGCTCTCCACAACTCCCTGAAATTCAAGAGGTTGGAGCCAGGGAGTTTGGGCTTTTCTCCCAAGGAACAAGCACCAGGACAAGAGGAAGCGGCCTCCAGTTATCCCAGGAGAGGTTGAGGTTGGAGCTGAGGAACAATTTCTTCCTGGAAAGGGTTGTCCAGGCCTGTCCCAGGCTGCCCAGAGCAGAGCTGGAGTCCCCCTGCTCCCTGGAGGAGTTTCAAGGCCTTGGAGCTGTGGTGCTGAGGGACAGGGTTAGCGGTGGACTGAACGGTGCTGGGTGAACAGTTGGACTTGATGATCTTACAGGTCTTTCTCAACCCAAATGATTCGATGATTCTAAAACCAACCAAGTTTCTCCCTTGCCCCATCCTCCCCACGCATCGCTGCGGAAATCTGCGTGGGTTTCCAGTCTCCTCTTACTTACCGTGCTCCGTTCCGGCGTAATGAGGGTTCTGATTGCTACTTTAATTGACCTGTAGCATCTTCCAGAGCGTTCAGATGCTTATGTTAAAGATGTTGCTTATCAGGGCAAACTCCAACTGCTTAATAGCCTGGGCTGGTAGGTAAGAGCACCGAGATAAACACCGGCCTCTGATGTTCCCCTCGCGCACTTTAATGTCTTTGTAGAAGGAGGTGCATCACAAAACATAAAAAAGAGGAAGTTCGGGGGAAAAGCCGTCGCTGAATCACGGCTCTTAAGTGGGAACGTACTGATGAGGCAGAGAGTTCTTCATTTCAACCTGAACTTCTGTACAGATGAAGGCAAAGAAGAGCAGGTTTCATCGTTGCTTCCCGTGGTGGAATCTCCCTTCATTCCCATCTGCTCTCTGCTCAGCCTCCCGTGAGCGGTGGGTGACGCCGTCTCTGAGCCATCTGAAATCAGTCGCGTGGTGAAGCCAGTCACCCCTGGTGCGGGTGACGCCGTAGGGGGTGTCCGGTGGATGCCTGGCTCGTTCCGTCCCCAGAGGTGATGATTTGGGGTTGGTAGTTACCGTTGGTGTGCTCCTCATCAGGCTGCCCTGGGAGGTGGTGGAATCGCCGCCCCTGGGTGTGTTTAAAAGCCGTATAGATGTGGTCCTTGGGGACATGGTGTGGTGATGGACTTCATAGAGTAGGGTAAATGGTTGGGATTGATGATCTTGAAAGTCTTTTCCAACCTAGATGATTCTGTGATTCGCGTGAAAGCGGCTCCATCACCCCTTTGGCATGTGAATTTATGAGATTATGACGGTCTCTGATGGAAACAAGGTTCCGCAACGAAGCCGAGCGTTCAGTCATTCCTCATTCCCCTCTGCCATGGACAGGGACACCTTCCACTAGATCAGTTACTCAAAGCCCCCTCCAACCTGGTCTTGAACACTCCCAGGGATGGGGCATCCCCAATTTCTCTAGGTAACCTCTTCCAGTTGACGGCATCTTAGAGGAATCCGGCAAGAAGAGGCAGAGGAGGCTCATGGAAGTGAGCCCCATCTCTTAGGTCATTTCTTTTTGCACTGGCCTGTGCTGAGAGAATGGATCATAAGGGTTTTTTTAGGTTGGAAAAGACCTTTGAGCTCATCAAGTCCAACCATTAACCCAGCACGGCCAGGACACTGCTAAACCAGGTCCCTCGGCACCCTGTTGCAGGGACAAGACTTTTCCTTGCCCACTTCAAGCCTTCCCAGCTCTTCTGCTGCCTCTCAAATCTGATGTTCCCAATGATTTTAGAAACACTGTCCCTCCGGCCTCGGTCGGTATTTTAGCTCAAATACTGATTTATCACTTGCAGATACCAAGGAAGAGGGTTGATGGCTTTTGTGGTCGATCCTACAGAGCGTTTGGTAGATCCCAGATCCTAGGGAGAATTTGGAGAAGGCCATCGGAAGCCGTCGCTTCCCTGCAAGCATTTTTTGGGGGCACCCAACTCTGTTTTGAAAGCAGAATTTGTTTTGGGGTGAATTCCTTGGGATAATTACGTCGGCTACATTTCTCCCAGTGTTATTCGACAGCCTGGATGATGTTGGGATTTGTTGTCCTCCAGGTTTTAATGCCAGGGAGCTGGATTATTTTTTTTTAGTATTTTTTTTTTTTTAAGGCTGTTTCCATCTGCACCCAAGTATCAAAAAAACATCCAAAAAAAGCTCTTTACTGTCAGTTTGGAGCAGCATCAGGAGACGGCTCCGCTACCTCCAGCGAGAGCTTCCCAACAGCCGCTTCAGCGCTGAGATGTGGTGGGTAAGAGGGACGTTCAAACAGCCTGACATCGGTGCAGCTGGTTAATCCTGTCACTTGACCGTGGGGACACCTGGAATAACTCCGGCAAAGCTCCACGGATGTGCAGAGGACTCTAAAAAAAAAAAATAGAGAGCACTTTGGAGTTGAGTCACTCACGTTTTGGGGATTAACTCAGACTTTTCTCACTCTGCTTCCGTAGAAGGTCCTTTTGGTGCTTTTATCACCGTGGTGCTTTGGAGTTCCAGGCAGGAGCTGGGCTCGTGTCCATCATGGTGGGCAGAGAGATGGATGTGGGTCCAAGGAGATGGGAAGATGCTCCAGCACTTCATAGAATCATAGAGTTGTAGAATCATGAAATCATGGAATCATGAAATCATGGAGTCAAGGAATCGTGGAATCATAGAATCATGAAATCTTAGAATCAAGGAATCATGGAATCAAGGAATCATGGACTTGTAGAATCATAGAATCAAGAAATCATGGAATCATAGAATCATGGAATCATAGAATCATGAAATCATGGAATCGTAGAATCACATAGTCACAGAATCATGGAATCGTAGAATGGTAGGGATTGGAAGGGATCTCTGGAGATCATCGAGTCCAACGCGCCTGCCAGAGCAGGATCACCCGGGACAGACCACGCAGGAACAGATCCAGGTGGAGTTTGAAAGTCTCCACAGAAGGAGACTCCACAACCTCTCTTTGCCATCTCTCGTCCGTCGGCCAGTCCCTTGTCACCTGCTGTCCCCTGCACGCTGGAAAGGGAGCGTTCGAGCTTGGAGACACTTGAGAAGTTCAACTTGGACAAACTGCTGGTAGAGCTGAGCTGGGAATGCCAGGCTGGATGAGACCTCTCATGCCCCCAGTAAGGTCAGTGGGTGGTTGCTGGTCGGCCCAGTAACCCACCTTCGCCTTCCTCCCGCCCTCCGCCGCCTCTTGCCAAGCTCCTTCATGGAAAACGGTCATTAGCGTCATTCCCGAGGCCGAGCCAGGACCTTCCACCAGTTGCTCCCTCCTTCTTTGCCAGGACAGCGCTAAAGAAGGCTGCGCCCTGCAGACCCCCCCTTCCTCCCCGTCCCGCTCCCCGTGCGCGTCGGGGTTCGTTGGGCCATTTAAGGCTCCGTGGGTCGTTAGCGACACCTTGAATTTCACCCAGAGCTGCTTCGGCTGCCAGGGAGGAGAGGAATCCCGGCTGTCAACCAGGCACCATCCCAACACTCGGGCTGGGCTGCGGGGGGAACCCCGGAGCGGGGAGATCCGGATGGGGCCGACATCAGTGGGATGATGAGGATGCCAAGGTGAGGATGCCGACATCCTCACCAGCACCCGACGGAGCCGCGGGGTTTCACCTCCGGGTTGGTTTTTTTTTTTTAGGGCACTGTTTGTTTTCCGTTGTCTCTTTCGGAAAGGA
>VWZK01016704.1:0-17046 GCA_013396935.1 Baryphthengus martii | reverse complement strand
TTTGGTCCACCCTGTGGGCTGGCGGGGGTCCCGGGGCGGGGCGGGGGGGACCTATAATTAACCACTCCGACAGGTGGAAGGGATCGGATGGCCCCCGGCGCGAGGGTGCAGCCCCGCTCGGCTTCACCCCGGCTGACACGCGGGGAGCGGCAAAAACCCCCCTTCCCAAGTCGCTCATCTCCGCTCTGGAATCCTGAGCCAGAGCAGAAAAGCTGCTGTAAATAAACAGGAGGGGCTTTTCCAACCACCGAGCTCGACGGGGAGGCCGTCCCAGCCCCGAAGCCGCGGTGACGGAAGAAGGGCCGAGCGCTGGGAGCGCGGCGCGGAAAAGCCATTAGAAACCCGAGCTGGGGACGCGGCTCCGGGATTAGTCGCACACGGTTTGTTTTCTTTATGAAGTATCTTTTTTTTTTTGGCCTGGTACCCTGATTGACTTGGAGGTCGGTGCCGGGGAGAGCGTCAAGGAGGTGGCACATCCCAATCCCAGCATCTGGCCGGGACCGCGGCGCCGTCCCCACCCTCCACAGGGATTTGAACCGGTCTCTTGGATGCTCTACTGGGAGGAAACAGCCACGTTTCCTGGTTTTTTCCCAAAAATTGCTTCGTTCCTCGACACAGCAGAGAGGGTGATGTTTCCACGCAGCTTTTTGAGACTCTTCTCCTTTCCAAATAGTCCCGTTTTGCGCTGGGAACCGCTATCCTGGAGCAGATCTCTCAGCCTTGGGAAGAGGTTCTGATGAGTGGCCACTCTGCTGATAATTAGCACTAATCAACTGAAGGCAGATTAATAATTAATAGGAGATTTGCTGGGTGTCACCATCTTCACAGGGATGGAGATCTGGAGGTGGGGGTGGACTAGAAACCTTCCAGCCTGCAGTAGGTCTGATGTACCGTCAGGCCAACTCATCGTCGCGCGAGATCGGTGCCGTTGGACCGGAACTGGTCCCAGCTATAGGGACATTATGGGAATTATTTCATGCTATAGAATAATCACATGGTTTGGATTGGAAGGGCCCTTCAAGATCATCTCGTTCCAACCCCCCCTGCAGTGAGCAGGGACATCTTCAACTAGACCACGTTGCTCAAAGCCTGAAATAGAGAGAGAAAGTCACAGGAACTGGGTTTTTTAATGAATTTTCCAGTGGCAAAGCGGTGCTGTCACTGCCCCGTCCCCCCCGTTGAGCCCGTGTCCGTGTGTCCGTCCGGATCTCCGGCCCTCCTGCTGCTCACCACCACCACCCCCAACCTCCAGCAGACGAGCTCTTTGCTCCGCTGCCGACTCCACCGATCGGCCCCGGGCGGCAGAGCTGCCGAATCCTTCTGCCCTTTCCGGGAGAGAGCTTCCACGGCTCAGCGGGGCTGCCGCTTCGTCCCAAAGGTCAGCGCGGGGAGCTGCTCCCGTGGCCCCAAAGTCAAGTTGCGTTAGAAGGGCAGGAGCTCACCTACACCGCTCGTCGTCGGGGAGACGCGTTTTGCTCTGCAACCTTCACCCTGGTTCTTTTCCCATGGGTTTGTCCCGTTTTTCCCCCCAAAACCGGTGTGGAATTTGAGCCTCTGGGCTGAGGTTTGCAACCAGGGCATCCAAGTGTGGAAGGACCCACGGTATGGAGAAAGCGGGCGCCTCGTTGCTCGTGGAGAAGGTCCACGGGGGATTGGATCCTCCTGTTGCGTGTGTTGGGTGGTGTCTCGCCGTGGCGCCCGGCGAGAGCCAAGGTGGGCTCAGCAGGTGGAGTGGGAGGGAGCGTCTAGAGTGGGATGAGTCCCACTGGACATTGTGAGGTTGAGCGGAGCTCCAGGAGCTGCTCCCGTCCTCCATCCCTTTGGGATAACGCTGGGACAAGTTCTTTGGGTTGCTTGACAGGAGAACATCAGCCAAGCTCGTTCCCAAGACCTAAATGGAGCAGGTTGAGCTCCAGCTCTGGGCCACCCAAGAGGGTGGTCCAGGGATCAGTCCCATAATAAATCCAGAAAGGAACGTGTTTCATTCTTGCTCTTCCCTACATCCACTGGGACAGGAAAACCTCCGTGTCCTCTCTGAAACCAACTTCTCCAGCCCACTTAACCTCTTTGGGACCTCCCAGCATCACCAGCTTGAGGGTAGATGGTTTCTGTTAAGATTTTGGTGGTTTGGGTCCATAAAATCAGGCACTTGGAAAGCTGTGGGTGAGCGTGGAGCATCTCCCGGAGGAGACAATATTTTTAATACTATTTTAGTGCGGAATAATATTTTGATACGGAGAAGGAAGCACCAACATGCCCCTCTCTTCCTTGAGCGACGTGTTGGTGCCACGTGGAGGAGCCCAGAAGGTCTTTGAAGGAGCTCAGAAGGTCTTTGAAGGAACTTGTGCTCCCCACAAGGCTTTTCCTACCTTTCCCAACATTCCTCTCTTTTTTTTTTCCCCTCTTTTCTCAGTGCAAGAAGAAGCACACACTGGTTTGCCCGGACTTTGCCAAGAAAGGCATCTGCCCCAAGGGTGCCTGCTGCAAGCTGCTGCACCCCCAGAAGAAGCGCCACGCAAGAGAGGCAGAAGGTGGGGACCACAGAGACGCCACCTCCAAGCGGAGACGGGTCTTGGAGGCGACGGGCAGGTAGGAAAGCAAAGACTCACTTTGTTGTGCTCAGTTTTCTTCCCAACCTGATCTAGATGGTCCCTCTTCCAGGAGGACCTTCCTCCTAGGCGATGGACTGATGGAAGTCTCCGCCAACAAAAAGTGGGTGCAGCTTATCCGTAGCTCTGTGGAGAAGTGGAAACCATCAGCCTTCTTCCCCTCTCTTCCTCAAATCCGTATGAGGAAGTAGAGCTGAGCCCGCGGCTTGACGTCGAGGGGCTCACCATGGGGGGCTGGACTCACTGCCTCAAGAATCATAGACTAGTTTTGGTTGGAAAGAACCTTTAAGATCATCAAGTCCAACTGTCAGCCCATCCCTGCCAGGTCTCCACCGAGCCCTGTCCCTCAGCACCACAGCTCCACGCCTTGGAAACCCCTCCAGGGAGCAGGGGGACTCCAGCCCTGCCCTGGGCAGCCTGGGACACACCTGGAAAACCCTTTCCAGGAAGAAATTGTTCCTCAGCTCCAACCTCAACCTGCCCTGGGGCAACTTGAGGCCACTTCCACTTGTTCTGTCTCTTGTTCCTTGGGAGCAGAGCCCGACACCCCTGGCTCCAAGCTGCTGAATGTCAGGGAGTTGTGGAGAGCCAGAAGGTCTCCCCTGAGCCTCCTTTGCTCCAGGCTGAACAAGCCCAGCTCCCTCAGCCGCTCCTCCCCACACTCCTGCTCCAGACCCTTCCCCAGCTCCATTGCCCTTCTCTGGCCACAAAAGAAGCAGAGCTGGAGACACAACAGGCTTTGTAAACCCCTTTGATGTTGCGCTGGGTCCTTGGTTAATCCTTGGAAGGTCTCTGAGCTCTCTCTGATGCTTTTGGGTGCTGGGCTGGAGCTCTCAGATCGATGATGATGATGGACACCTCGGTCCTTGTCCTCACAGGGAGACAAATTGTCTTGATCTTGGCCCATCCTTGTCTTCCTTTGCCCTCACCCCTGACGCTGCCTGCAGAACGTCTTCATCCTGACGTCGCTAAAATCAAAGCCAAAAAGCCCAAATCTAAAAATCCTGGTGAAAATACCTTCTTGGATGCTCACCTCCTCCAGGGCTCTTTGCCGTGGGTCGTGGGGGTGAAGGTGGGATGGAAACAGAAGGATTTGGATGCTGGTCCTGGGCTTCATCCTGGCCCTGCCTTGTAAGGTAGCAGAGGGGGGACGAGCGCTCGACGATCTCGCCGAACTTATCCTGAGTGACAGAAGAGCCTTGGAATGACACCCAGCTCATGTCTCCCCGGTGTGAACGAGGTGTAAAATAGCTCCTTGCTCTTTTTAGGTAAGGAGACATGAGCCCAGGGTTGGGTGGAGTGGAGACACCCCCTCTCCGGTCGCAGGGACAGCTCCTGGCATCCTCCGCTGGGACCGGAGCACACCCGAGCTTGGAAGCAGCTCGGGAGGTGGTTGGGTTTGTTTTTTTTTCCTTTATTGGCACCGTCATCGGAGACGTGGAAGGAGCTGAAGTGTCACGTTCGCTGGGCTCGGAGGAGGGCAGGGGGGTTGGGGCCGAGCCAAGCCCAGCGGGACATCTCCGAGCCATCCCTGCTCCGCTCGCTCAGCCCGAGCGGCACCCGAAGAGGAACCCAAGCACCTCCAGGAGCATCTGAGAGCTGGAAACCTTGCAGGGAAGCTCAGGGAAGGGAATCCAGCTGGGGAATGAGAAACTCCGGCTGAATCTGAGCTGGCTCCTGGGAAATGGGAGATACGGAGCGGGATGGACCTTGAAGGGGTGGTTCTCCTCAACCTCTTCCTGTGCTCGTGATGTTGCCGAAAGGGATCGTTTTATTTTTCTCGCTTATTTTTTTTTTTACCTCCCGCAGGAACGATCCAGCTCAGCTCCACGACGACGGGGAAATTCCCGGACCTTCCAGCGCGGAGCAGCAAGAGGTGAAGTTTTGGAAAGAGGCCAAGACCTCGCCAACCAGCTGGCTGCAAAAGCTGCCGTCCTTCATCTCCCTCCAATCTCCAGCATCTTCCAGTGACCAGGGCTGCAAAGTGGAGGAGGACGAGGACGAGCCGGAGGCTGAGCCGGGTAGGAAACTCTTGCTCTGCTTTTGCTGCTCCGATTCACCGAGAGGGAGAGTTCTTCCCCCGCTGTTTTCCATGGGTTTGGGTGGGATCGGTGATCCTCATGAGTCGTTGGGATGCCAGCCCAGCTTGGGATGGCAGTCGGGACTCACGCAGGGGAACGAGCCTCTGGCTTCGCTCCCGAAACCACGCGGCAGGATTTTGTCCCTCTATTTATCGTCGGCTCCTTCTTCCTTATCCTATAAATAATCCCGTGATGAATCCAGTCTCATTCCTACTGCCATCCCCCGTAGGAGGGTGGCTCAGAGGGGTGCAGTGATGCTCTGCCTCATGCCCAGACCCATGGAAGGACCTTTGGACCATCCCTCGCTTGCGTTTCCCGGCGTGAAATAGCTACAAAGCTTTGGAATAAACCCATCCCTGGTGGGAGGTGGGATGAGGGGTCTGCAGGTGGCAAATTCCAAAGAAGATCTGATGTTTGTCTGCTTTGTAATTTTATGAAAGAGGAAGAGGCTTTGGAAATCAGTACAAGTTTTGGAAAATACGGATTTAGGATGAGCAAAACTTTGTAGGAACTCGGACACGTGAGAGCAGGCAGCTTCTGCCTCCATGTCTTTTTTTATTTCCGGGAGAATTCAGGGAAATGTTTCCACTCTTTGAAACTGAATTGACTTTGGGCAAAGGAAAAAAAGAAGCCGGAGAAAATTGCTGAAGAGATGAGAAGAAACATCTCTGTGTCCCTGCAAAGCGGCTCGCGGTGGAGCGTCGCTGCGTTTCTGCTCCTCCGGCGTTTTCCTTGAGTCCTCCTCTCCTAATTCAGCTCCTACCCTGGAAAATCCCTTGATCACCGGCAGCTCTGCGGGAAGGAATGGAACTTTGGGGCGCTCCGTGGATGACTTCACAGGAGCAGAGGTGATGGGGATGGCAAAGCAGAGATTGTTCCTGGTCCTTCCCAGTGCTTGGAGATTTCTGACGGGATAACGCGTCACGTTTTCCTTTTCCTCTTCGTCGGCACCTCCTGAGCACCGTCGTGGAAAAGGGTCTGGCTCAAAAATCAAGATATTTTGACGCGGTAATGATGAAATCCCCACCCAAAACGTGGCTCGCTATGAACCAAAGGGCTGGAGCATCCCTCCCTGTCTTTGATCCCGTGTCACCTCTGACTGAGCGAGCGGCCGGAGCGGGATCCCGCTGGGAGAAAGGATAAATTCAGCACCGAAAACCAGGCTGGGATTTTTTCACGGTCATCCGTAAACGGGTACCGAAGCTCTGCAAGCACTTCGAGCCAGGGAGGGCTGAGATGCCTTCACGCTGTCGGAAAGAAAATTTCCAGGATTAGCAACATATTCTTGAAGTCACAGGCGAGCGAAGGAGCCGTTCCGATCGGGAAAGCTCCTCTCCGTGATGCAGGGTGAAGCTCTCGGCCTCCCTTTCCAAGGATTCCTTCCCCCTCTGCCCACCTCCCTCCTTCCTTCTCCTTGGCCCTGGCTCAACTCCCTTTTGATCTCGACGACGCAGTCAGGGAAACGCTCCCAAAGCAGCGGCTTAATCTGTTTTTTTGTCTCCCTGATGAAGACGGAGCGATGAATCCGCGGATGAGAAAGCAGCCGAGATTCCCTGGATTGCTCTTGGCAGCGATGGAGAGGGCAGAGGCATCATGTTGGCAAAGGAGGGCATCTTTCCCCCCTTAATCCCAGTTTGCACGGTCAAGGAAGGATGATTTCCAAGCATTTTGAGGGGGAGGATGAGGAGAAGGAGCTGGTTCAGTCCCGGGATGTCAGGAGGAAGGCTACGGAGTGGTAGCGGGTACGGAATGGGGGCACAGCCCCTCTCCATCCTCCTCCTTTTCCCGGAGAGCACATGGTGTTGGGAAAGCAGATGCTGGAGGATCCGAAGGGAAGGAAAAACGGGGCAGGAATTGCAGATGGCTGTCAAATCATCTGATGACAAAGCGGTTTTCCCTGCCAAAGGAATGTGGTGAGTCCAGGTTGGGAAGATGCCGTTCGGTGCCTGGTTCTGAGGTGACTGAAGCCTCATCTCAACAAGCCAACGAAGGGTCTTGGGAGCCCAACTTCAACTGGAGACTCCCATAACCTAACTGGGAAAAAAGAGCCGTGGCCACTGAGGAGCCATCATCTTAGAAGGTGCAGGATGAGGCTGTTGATGCTCCTTAAGGACCAAATGCTTCCTGAGGACCAGGTGCTTCCTGGTGGCCACATCACCAGGCCTGGTGCTTAGGAGCTTGAGGTGCTGCTCTGAGCTGAGCCGGGGTGGTCGAGATGAGTCCTTGAGTAGGTAGCAGCTGGAGTCTTCAGTGGGGTTTGGGGATCAGCGATGGGGTTTGCAGATCTCAATGTGGTTTGAGGGTTTCTGATGGGGCTTGGGGGTCTTCAATGGGGTTCGGGGGTTTTCAGTGGGGTTTGGAGATCTGTGATGGGATTTGGGGATCAACGGTGGGATTTGGGGATCTTTGATAGAGTTTGGGGTGGGGTGTGGAAATCTGTGATGGGATTTAGGGGTCAGTGATGGGATTTGAGGGTCTGCGATAGGGTTTGGGGATCTTCAGTGGGATTTAAGGGTCAGCAATGGGGTTTGGGGATCTTCAGTGGAGGTTGGGGGTCTGTGATGGGGTTTGGGAATCTCAGATGGGGTTTGAGGATCTTCAGTGGAGTTTGGGGCTCAATGATGGAGTTTGGGTATCTTCAGTGGGATTTGGGGATCTGCAATGGGATTTGAGGGTCATTGATGGGATTTAAATATCTGTGGTGGGGTTTGAGGGTCTGTGATATGGTTTGGGGGTCTTCAACGGGATTTCGGGATCTTCAGTGGGGTTTGGGGGTCTGTGATGTGATTTGAGGGTCAGTGATGGGGTTTGGGGATCTTCAGTGGGATTTGAGGCTCTGCAATGGGATTTGAGGATCTGTGATGGGGTTTGGGGGTTTCAGATGAGATTTGGGGATCTGCAACAGGGTTTGAGGACCTTCAGTGAGGTTTGGGGATCTGTGATGGGCTTTGAGGGTCTTCAGTGGGATTTGGGGATCTCAGATGGGGTTTGGTGGTCTGCGACGGAGTTTGGGGATCTGCAGTGGAATTCGGGGATCTTCCATGGCGCTTGGGGATCTGTGATGGGGTTTGAGGACCTTCAGTGGGGTTTGGGGGTCTGCACTATTCCCGCCGCAGCCTTTGTATCCAGGCTAATGTCGGGCTTCTGTTTGCGAAGCCCGAAGGCGACACACAAATTGGTGGGGTAGTCAATGAGGAGGACAGGTTATTATTACGGAGTGAGCTGAATTGCTTGGTTAAACGGTCACAATTTGAGAAAAATACCCTTTTAATACTGGTAGATGGCAGAGGAGCGGAGAAAAACAGCAGCTCCGTGCGCGGGAGGGATGGATGGATGGATGGAGCGGGGGGGTTTGGAGATGACCTTTTAAGGACCGAGCGTGGGCAACGGCGTCAGCTCGCGGGGTCTCTCGGTGGGGTTCTTGCGGCCTTTGGCCTTGGGAAGAAGAAAAATGGGAAGGAATGGTGGGATCTGCGTGGGTGGAGCGGAGCCCGGTGCCGTCTTCTCCTCGGGAAGGTCTCCGATCTGCCAGAGGAACCTTGGCAGTTGGGGTCGGAAGAGTAAGTTGGGGTTGGAAAAAAACGAGTTGGGGTTGGAAAAAAAGGAGTTGGGGTTGGAAAAAAACGAGTTGGGGTTGGAAAAAAACGAATTGGGGTTGGAAAAAACCGAATTGGGGTTGGAAGAGGAATTTGGGGGCACCGGTGCTTTCCAAGCACCCTCTCAGAAATCCCACAGGAAGAGCGAAGCTCTTCCAACCGAGCATCCCAGCCGGGAACCGCGCCCTTGGTGGCACCTCGTCCTTCACCTCCTTGTGTTTCTCCATCCAAGAGGGCAGAGCCGGAGGGAACGTGGGCTCCCTCACCCCTCCGACACCCGTTTCCAGGTAAACGGTCTTTTCCATATTTCACCTTCCAGTTAAATCGCCGGCGCCGGAGCTTAACCGGCCTCGGCGCGCTAATCGTAAGCGAGCTCACCGACGGCGAACTCCCCTTCCAATCGAGCGCTAATTTAATTAGAAAGCACCCATTTTAGTTAATTTGTTCGAGAAGATCACGGAAAAACTCCTGGAGAGAACAGCTGTTCCCCTCTCCCCCGATGAACATTCCGGGGTTTGTAAATGGCTCCGCTCAGCCTTGTTTAGGAGAGAAAAGAGGATTTTATAGCTGCAAACGACCCTTTCTGTAAACATTTTACAGCTCTCTGCGCGTTTGAGTGACGATAAACCCCGAGCAGCTCGGCGGGCCGCAAATTTGCGACCATACGGCTATCATTTTATTGTCATATTTCACGGTCGTAACGTTAATGGAAGATGCTCGCTCCAGTCTTTTTTTTTTTTTTTTTTTTTTTTTTTTCTTTTTGTTTTTTTTTTTTTTTTTTTTGGTAACGGCTCCGCTGAGCACACTCGAAAAAAAGAAAAAAAAAAATCAAGCGCTTTGGCTTCGGAGGAATTTGTAGAGGTCAGGAGCTTCTGGGCTTCTTTACGGCGTTTTAGTTCTGGAGGAATCCCGTTGGGAATGGAAATCGACTCTTCCACCTCCAACTTGGACCCGTATTTGAGAACCACCCTCAACGGGGCCCACGACTGGGGCCAGGTGCTGGTCCAATCATCCTCAGCTCCTGGAATTTCGGAGGAAGGTGGTGCTGCCGGACCCTTGGCGCGGATGAGGTTGGTCCCGTGGGGTCTCCATCGCTTGGAGCATCTCCTTCAGTGCTGCTTTTGATACCAGCTCTTTGATCCAACGCTTATTTCATCAGCCAGGTGAGGCAACCAAGCCTTCGGATGGGTGTCAGCTGGTGGGAGAAGATGCCCTGGAGTCTTCCAGAGAGTGTCTGTTTGGGACTGGAGGACACAAGGGGAGTTGTCCTGGGATCCGTGCTCGGCTTCGACCCCAACAGGACTTGGTAGAGTTTGCTCCTCTTGGTAGGATCATGGAGAACATGTTTTTGTAGATAAATTACAGGGAACTGGTTTCCCTGTGCAGTCACAAACATCTCCTCATACATCCTGTGCTCCAACCCTGACCATCTTGGTGACCTCTGCTGAACTGGCTCCAGTATATCCATGTTCTTCTGTCCTGAGGAGCTAATTGGTTTCCCGTTGACGGGTCAGACCTTCTCGAGTCATCAACAATTGCATCTTCTCTTGAGTCAGCAGATCCTTACGGGTTTGGTGGGGTTCTTGGAATGGGAGAGGTTCAAGTTTGCTTTCATACGTGCTGGATACTGGTTGTAGGTATCTTCTTGGTCATGGGTGCTTCCTTCTCAACCAGGGATGGTGTTCCAGCTGGTGTTGGAACAAGAGGAACCCCTCTTGTTCCGCTCGCTGCCACTTGGCAGCTTCGTTGTCTTCCCTCGTGAAGTTAGTTGATGACGTAAAAACTGGAGACGGAAGAACCCTCAGAGGTGGTGAAACCGCCTCTTCAACAAGTTTTCAGATGACAACAACTGATGGATGACAACAACAACTGTCTGGTGGACCTTGTCCATCCCTCTGCAGCGAGGCCTTTTATCTGGCAGCCCTTCTCTCCATCCCTTCATCCTTCCATCTCCATGGAAGCGCTGATCCTGCTGCAGGACACCGTCAGGCTTGGGGTACCATCATGCTTTGGGGTACTGCAGCTAACATGGGAGTTGCTGAAAGATGCCCTTGAATCTCCTCAAGTCTTGGTGGCTCGGGGAAGGTCCAAAGCTCAGAATTTTCGCTGCCGTTTAATTTCCTTGTTGCAAAAGTGGCCAATTTAGTTGGAACTTCCAGTAAACCCCATGAGTGCTGGGACTTCTTCTAACTGAGCTCTGTCTCTGAATCAGAATCATCTTTTCTTAGCCCACAAAAGGCTGTCAAAAATATTCTTCTCTTGATTTATTCTCCAAGGCCCGGACCGAGCCGCCTCCACGTTTCCAGTCCTCTTCCCCGAACGATTTCCAGGCGACTTTCAGACCTGCCAAGTCTCACTCCTTTGCCAGGACTCAAATCTTTGTCTTCCATATTAATTTTTTTAGCTCGTTTTTTTAGGGTCTCGTCCACCTGTGGCACAGGATCTGGAGATCGGGGCTTTTAGATGTGGGTCAGGATTTCTGAAGGCCCCTCTTGTTCCGCTCGCCGCCACTTGGCGGCCGTCTTGTCCCCCCTCGTGAAGTCAGGTGATGACCTAAAAACTGGAGATGGAAGAACCCTCAGAGGTGGTGAAACCCCCTCTTCAACAAGTTTTCAGATGACAAGAAGTTGAGTCGCGCAGTTGGCTCACCTGGGAGAATGGAATCCATCCAGAGGAACCTGGAAAAGCTTCAGGAACGGACCCCTGTGAACCTCATGAGGTTCAACGAGGCCACGTGCAAGGTCCTGCACCTGGGTTGGGGAAACCCCTGGTATCAGTCCCAGGCTGGCGCTGAAGGGCTGGAGAAAGCCCTGCAGAGAAGGACTTTNAGGGGAGGTTGGCTGGGGCTCTGAGCAACCTGCTCTGGTTGCAGATGGCCCTGCTCCCTGCAGGGGAGTTGGACCAGATGACCTTTAATATTCCCTTCCATCCCAATCCATTCCATGATTCTGTGATCTCCAGCCCCTTCCCCATTCCCCAGCTGCCTCCTGCCTTCCTAAGGAGGCAAGAAAATCAAATTATTAACTCCTTAGTGCTCAGAAACAACGGGCAGGGAGAGGATTTTGGACCAACCCCACCTCCTTTTACCCCCCCATCCGAGGGAATTCCCCACCTTGAAAATCCCTTTAAATCCCCCAGGAAAAGCACCTGGCTGAAAGACATTTTTGTTTTCGCTCTCCCGTCGGGTGCCGCTGGAGCCGCTCGGCTCGGCAGCGTCTGGGGGAAGGCCGCTTTTTATTGAACAACATAATGGTGCCACCTGAAGCGTGATTTACTGCCCTGTCCACCCCTCGGACTTGATAATATATTTCTATTAGTTTCCCTTCTTGGCCCTCCCTTCTCCTCGGCGTAGAGCGGCAAGTTCCTCCGTCTGCCTGACACTTCCTTAGGCTTAGGCAAAATAAATGTTGATTTTCATCAGGAGGAAGAGCGCTGCAAGTCCTCGTTCTCCGGCGAGCTTGACAAGCTCAGCAAAAGCTTTCTCTGGCAGGCTCGCCGGCCCGGCCGCGGTTCTTCTCTTTGGAAGCCGTTCAATCATCGTAATGAAAAAAAAAAAAAAATTAAAAAAAAAAAAGGGTTTCTTAGCCCGGCTTTCGCTAACTAGAAATGATATACCTGGTTCCTTGGAAGATGGATTCGTTGCCGAAACGCCGAGGAGAAGGGAACGGGGGAGGCTCGGTGGGGTCGAGGCGGGGGGGGAAGGCGTGAAAGCGCGCGGGATGCGACCCAAGATTGATCACGCCCTTTGCAGGATCTCCCGTGCGCAAAAGCGGAAAATATCTCTTCGTTTGCTGGAACGGGTGAAGAGACAACCTCCTGTTTTCTCCAGGTCCCCCTCCCTGGCTTTCAAGTCACGTTCACCCATTTCCAGCTGCTCCAGCTGCTGCTCCGTCTTTTCCAGGAGCAGCATCTCCCTCCATCCGTGGTGAGAAACTGGACCAGTTCAGTCCTTTAACAACCTGTTTGGGTTTTATTTCGTTTCTGTCCTCCTCAATTTTGTGGGGAAGTAATTTGAAATCGGGTGTGGATGCTCTGGAAGTATCTCAGCTCCGTGCGATCCCGTACTCAAGTGGGAACCTGATCATGGTCGATTTTTAAATCACCTTTTGTTTTTTTTCTCTACTTGAAAAGAGAAATCTCTCTTTCTACTTCTCCAATCATAGTTGCTCTGAATCACGAAGCGTGGGTTTCGGTTTCTTTGGGGACAGTTGAGCCGTTTCCGCCACTGTTGGATGGTGACCAAGGTCACCGGTGAGGCAGGAAGGAGGAGATGTTGCTTTTGACCCATCGACCCTTGGGAGTTAAAGGAGGAGATGTTGCTTTTGACCCATCAACTCTTGGAATTGGAAGGAGCAGATGCTGATTTTGACTCATCAACCCTTGGGGGTTGAAGGAGGAGATGTTTATTTTGACCCACCAACCCTTGGAGGTTGAAGAAGGAGATGCTGATTTTGACCCATCAACCCTTGGAATTGGAAGGAGAAGATGCTGATTTTGACCCATTTTGACCCATCAACCCTTGGGAGTTCAAGGAGGAAATGCTAATTTTGACCCATCAACCCTTGGAGGCTGAAGGAGGAGATGCTGATTTTGACCCATCAACCCTTGGAGGTTGAAGGAGGAGATGCCGATTTTGACCCATTTTGACCCATCAACCCTTGGGAGTTAAAGGAGGAGATGCCGATTTTGACCCATCAGCCCTTGGATGTTGGTGAACAGCAGCTCTTCTAGACTCTAATTACACCAACCAGGCTGGAATTTGGAAATCCCAGGCTGGAGAAACCATCTGGCTCGATGCGAAAGGCCTGCTGGAAAATCGGGAGGGTGGTCAGGAGGCCGAGCGGGGCGCGATGGGCGTCTGCTCGGCGTCGCCGTTCCCCGATGCCCAATTCGGCTGCGTCGCCGGTGACTAATAGCCGAGGCCGTGGTGGCTGCCGTGCTGTCCTCTGATGTATGGGTGTTATATTAAGGGTGGAAAGGTGCTAAATGAGCCCTCTTTATTTTACATAAATTAGCTGAGGAGCCATGTATCACTGCCACGGCGCCCCAGACTCCCGGCAACTTTGTTTATCCAAGATTAAAAGCGAAAACAAGAGCCTTGGTGGCTCCTTGGTGTTGGGTGATACTTGGGGTCTTCACCCCTTCTGCTTCTCCTGCCCCAAAATCTTCTCCTTTGGGCTTTCAAGGCTGCTCAAAGGTGCCCATGGTCCCACCTCTGTGTTGGGCATCATCGTACTGTGTCTGGTTCTGGGGTCCTCAGCGTAAGAAGGACATGGAGCTGTTGGAGCAGGGCCAGAGCCGTGCTGGGAGGACTGGAACCCTCCTGGGAGAGTTGGGCTTGTGCAGCCTGGAGAAGAGAAGGCTCCGCGGAGACCTTCTAGGGGCCTGTCAGGGCTTCCAGGGGCCTGTCAGACAGATGGGGACAGACTTTGGAGCAGGGCCTGTTGGGACAGGACAAGGGGGATGGGTTTAAACTCCAAGAGGGAGATTTAGACCTGAGAGAAGGAGAAATTGTTGCTGGTGAGGGTGGTAAGACCCTTGCCCAGGTTGTCCCAAGAGGTGGTCGCTGCCCCATCCCTGTCCCCATTGCAGGGGAGGTTGGATGGGGCTCTGAGCAACCTGCTCTGGTTGCAGATGGCCCTGCTCCCTGCAGGGGGGTTGGACCAGATGACCTTGAAAGGTTCCTTCCAACGCAACCCATTCCCTTTGGGAAGTGCGCTATGGAACATCAGCATCGGGTTTTTGCAGAAAGATGGGCGAGTTGTGTGCTGCTTGTCCAGAACATCTGCATCTGGAGGAGGTTTGGGAGGTGTGAGCTGGATTCCCACCATCTTTTGCGTGACCTTCTCCACCTCCTGTAATCTCAACTGAGAGGGGACTTGCCCCACTAAACCTCGTCACTCAAAAAGCTGTGGGTCTTTTTTTGCTGGGAAACCTCCTGCTTTTCCCATCTCCATTCATCTCAGTGTCTTCTTGGCCTCCGACCACCAATCAGTCTGGTCGGAAAAACCCCAAAGCAGGTCGTGATGCTCACCTGGTGCTGCAGTTTGAAGGTTCAGCTCCTTCTTTTCTTCTTTCTCACCCGTAACTTGGGGATTTTGCAGCCAACTCGCTGCTCTGTGGTGGGAAGGGACCTGTGAGCACCTCCAGCTCGTGCCGCTTGGGGATGCTCAAAGATTTGGGCAACCAGCCACCTCCATCCTGGCCATGGCCAACGGGGAACATCAGCTCTGGGCTCGTGGGGAGACACCCTTTTTCCCATCAGCCACGAAGTGACGGGGTTGTGGGAGCAGGAGAGGAGCTCAGGATCCTCCTGCACCCGCATCCAGAGGAATTTCCATGGTAGCTCATACCAACCTCCATGACTTTTCTCCTCTTTTCTTCCTTTCCACCCCCAGGCAGCACCAAATGGAAGAGAACTTTGCCACCGACATCCTCGCGGGACGCCGAAAACTCCCGTCCCGAGGAGGGTGGCAGAGGTGAGGCCGGTGGGTGCTTAGCGAGGTTGGGTGCTACTGGAACATCCCGGGTGCCCAGGTCCATGACTAGGCAAGGAGGAAGCTCAGGTGGGTGTCCAGACACGTGTCCACCACCTCCCACCATCCCCTTTCCCTTCCCTTCCCTCCAGGCAAACGGCTGCAGATCAAACCCCGGCTGTAAGGAGGATCCGACCCCACAACGGCCGATCAGCTCAGGAACCGCAGAGCCGGGCACGGACCTGGCACCTACCTCAGGACATCGCCACCAGATGGGACATCCCCTTCTCATCTTTCTTTTCCGGGCACATCGTTTTGGCAAAGAGCCGGGTGACAGCCCGAGGGGAAGCGTCACCCGTTCTCGCTTCGTTTGAAATGGTTTAATTTGCCAATAAATTCTCTTTTCTGCCCTTTTTTTTTTTTTGAAGGAAAGCTCCTTAGATGTTTCTCGCCCAGATCCCACCAACATCCATCCCACTCCATCCCCTTGGCTTTGGGACGAGGTTTCTTGGAGCGGTGCCGAGCGGGGAGCAAGCATTGAGCGCACACCAAGCGCTCCTGAAGCGCGTCGGGATCTCCCGTGGCCGGTTGCACCCTGACCTCCACCTCTCCTTGTCCCATCAGGGGTTTGGTTTCCCTTGGGTGACCCAAACCAGCTCTTTGTGGATTTTTTAGGGGTCCCTCCAAAGTGTTGTGCCAAGCTGAGCGCTGCGGGCCGTGCAGCTGCCGGCGCGACGGTTTCTCGCGGCCGTGGGTACAATTTCCACAGGGATTTGAGGGCGGTGGGTCCTGCTCCCCGACACAGACATGATTTTGGGGACAGCTTGAGGACTTCCTCTTACCTAGAGGTGCTCAGAGCCCGGAGCGGGTGGCACTGAGCGGCTAGATTTCCCCATCCTCCACCCCCTCCACCACACCCCCTTTCGAGCAAAGCCCTGCGGAGAAAAGACATCAGTAGGGACATGGGTGAACGCTCCGGCTCCTCGAGGACCCAGCACCCGAGTGCGCTTGGGACGACGGAACCACCGCGATACCGCGGGTTCGGATGTGCCACGGCTCCGGGAAAGGGGCTGAGGGCTGCGGTGTTGTCACCCCACGTGGATCCCCCCCCCCTACCCAATTCACGGAGAGAGGGATTTATCGCCTGCCTCGGGTGACTCGGACCACGGCGTGATGTCATCAGTGACGTCATCAACGCCTGCCACCTCCCTGAGCTCCTGTTTAAGGATGTTGAACCGGGAGGAGGGGTGTTCGGTGCCGCTTAGAGACCGGTTTGGGGGTGACCGCGTTCCCCCCCGAGCCGTCGTGGAGACCGGTGGGTCCCCGCCCCGGGGCTGCGCTCGTACCGCTTGTTTTTCCGGTCGAAACTTCGTTGTCTCCGTTGATATTAGATGTCTTTTGTTACCCTGTGTGTTTTGATATGTAAATAAAAAAGGTTCTTCCCTCCGAACGGGGCCTCGCTCTTTTTTTTTCAGCACGATCAACACTTCCAGGAACCGGTCAACTCCAATCGCCGTCTTCAGTTGACGATCACTTAGAAAAGATGTTTCTTCACGTGGTGCTTTCCTGAGAAAAATTTTAAAAATCCACCCTAATTTCACTGAAGATCACCCTGGAGGGTGATGGCGACCGAGAGCTTCGCTGCTTCCCGTGACCGCGGCTCCCTAACGAGGATTAAAGCTCTGGAGCTGCACTAATTAAGCGAGGCAACGAGGAGCTCTGCCTCCCACCGCCGGCCGCCGCCGCTCCCTTCCCGGAGAGGATTGTAATTTATCGCCGGCCGTCGTTAAAGGGCTGCTTTGGGGGTGGGGGGTGATTAATTTCTGAGCAGGGATAACCCACGGCCTCCCCGGAGAGGTATCGCTGAGCCCCGGGTGGGTTCGACGGCCACGACGCCTCGGTGATGGACCTCGGTGGGAGGGTTTCCTCTCCGTGAAGCTGAGGTGATGGGCGAGTGGTCGAGTCGTCCCGGGACCCACCGGTAAAGGGCACGCCCTGGAGGGTGTCTTTGGCTGGAAGGGTGGCAGAGGAGAAGCGTTTCTGGAGGACGCCGTAAACATTTCCTGGAAAACTCTCCTGCGGCGGGTGCTGTTGGCACAGCTCTTGGTCTTCCCGCCGTGGAAGCAGGTGCCGGGCTAACATCACCCGTCGGCTCACTTTTCTGCCTGTCATCGAGGTGGTGTCCCCTGCCCTCCTCCTCCTCCTTCTTCTTTTCCTCCTCCTTCTCCTTTTCCTCCTGTCGTCCTCCTTCTCCTCCTTCTCTTTCTTCTCCTTCTCCTTCTCC
>VWZK01016703.1:40900-62614 GCA_013396935.1 Baryphthengus martii | reverse complement strand
AAAAAAAAAGTAGGTACACAACAAGTTCATCGTTATTCTGATATAGGTACTTCAGGGATCAGGATCTTAACGGATGCAATTACTTACAAGAACCATCCTTCAGTAACACTCTTTCTTCTTAAACATTGTGCCTTATCAGAAAAGAAGCATGTCTATCTGAACAGAAATCCTGTACTTTCATTTACACAAGCTAGATAATCATCTTGCAGTAACAGTTTCTCTTACAGGCCTCAAACACAGCAATTCAATCTCAGCAGGGTCTTCCTTGGTTCAGAAATCAATCAGTAGCAATCAGTAGTTCTTTTTATAAGGCCTCACACTGTTGAAGCACCTCTAGTTCTTATATAAAATTCAGATAGCAGTTCTCTTATTAATGATAATTCCAGTTTAGATGATGGATACCTGGCTCACGTTCAAAATTCTTTTCATGAAAAAGTTAGTTATGAGCAGAAAAAGCTACTTGTCTTCAGAATACTAAACACATGGAACCTATATGATACAGAATTATTCCCTTTAAATTTTGTGAGTACATATTTGTAAATCAGTGTAGGACAGAAGCTGTTTTTATCATTCTGCTACTATACAATATTTTTTACCTATACGTATTTGAATTTCCTACTTTTCAGTTCAGTACACAAACATCTGCGTTGCACTTCTCTAAATCAAGGTCTCAGTCAAAAATCCTACCAATAAAATGGAATAAAAATAAGGCTTTGATTAAGTCCTTCATTTACAAGCAAATTTAACTTATTATTTCCCTGACTGGATTAGTAAACATCTAAAAAATATTTACCACAAGTACAGAAGGAAGCAAAATAATCAACTACTTGATTGTTTTGGTGGAGGAAAAAGCTGCATTGTCATAATTCTTCAATCTGAGGGACACATACCAAACTGTGCAAATGTCAAATCAAAAAACTCTTGAGATTTTTATATTAAAAATAAATAATTTGCAATTTGAAAAATCTGAATCTTAAAAGGTAAAAATTTATATTAAATCTCACCGTAATAGATAAGGAAGATTAAGTATTCACAGCTAGAAAGAAATACTCTGGTACAATTGTTAGTGTCTTGACTATGTTGTTATGTAATAAACTTCAGTATAATAAGATGATAAGCAATGGTCAACATACATATGTAAATCCCAAATTGTATCAAAGAAATATAATGTCATTCTATGGTAGGATAACTAATGTATCAGGAGGAAGCAGCAGGTATGATACAGATGTAATGTAGTAAGAGGCAGTTCATGCAGCACTGCCATATGTAAGCTAGCAAAATGTGAGATAAATTGTTCTGTGGTGCATATTAATCTGGCAGAAATGCCATCTGCAAAACGTGATTTTAAAAAATTATTTCTTCTCACATTTTGAGACAATTTCAAACAGCAAAACCAGGAGTCTGTATGACTCTCACCTCTATTTCAAATGCTTCTTAATTTAAACTGTGAAACGCTACACTGAGAAACTATCAGTCACATCAAGTTACAAAGAGTCATGAAGACTTCTGGATGACTGAATTAGAATTCAAAAGTCTCATTATGCTTTAGAACAATGCTAACAAATCAACTAAAATTTTTACAATAAAGGAAAATGCAAAACACTGCATCAGAAAGAGAAATCGTGTCCACATTTTAAGTGAACAATTATTGTGGTTTGCAAAATAAAGCCATCCCATTCCAGAATGTATTAAGAAGAATGTTTTTAAGCAAGATACTAAGGTAATTGTTCTGCTCATTCAGCTTTCCTGAGACTATCTAGTGTTCTATATATATTTTGACGATGAGCAATTAAAAGGGTAGTGACTGATTACAGAAACTATGACAATTTTTTTTTTCAAAGTAACTGAACAAACAAAACCTATGAAGAAAGATTAATTTAATGTTTATTTTCTAAGGAAAAAATACTGAAGTAATATAACATGTACAGTGGTGGAATCAAAGCTTCATTAGAACTTTAAACAATTTAGAAGAGCATTCATCAAGAATAATCTAGTTTAGCAATCTTACAACTCAGGTGTTGGACTAAATGGCTCATGAGATCTTTTTGAGCCCTCAGTGTTTTCTATATTTTATCAATTTTTGTATTAAAGAGAAAATACTAACCAGACAGCATGAAGAGTGCTGATTTCAATCAGAATATGAATTATATTATTTATATTATGTTTAAAAACAACTGCCAACACTCATAATTAATCATAGGCATTATCATATTCTCCAATTTGAAATGGATTTGCTTAGAGAGAATATTTAATAATGTGTACTGTTCCTAGACCAATCTGAAATACAATTATCCCATTTCCTAGATGAGTGCTCTGTACAGTTACTGGGAGATATAGTTTCTTCTTGGTCTTTCTCTGTTCTTCACAAATTCTTTCCTACATAAAGTGTATCGTTTTATTCACCTGAGGAAATTTGGTATTCTCTTCTCCAGTTTCCAATCCAGTCAGTTACTAATCTGCTAGTCTATTTTAAACTCCTACGGCACAGGAAAGTACTATATTTTAATTTCCCATATGTGTAAGACTGCTCTAGTTGCATGGTTATGACATGATCTACTTATTTATCTGTGTTTTAAAATAAATGAAAACTTTACAGCATATTGTGAAACTTTTCACCTTTTCTTTACCCTTCCCTTCCCTTTTTGTTTCCTTTTTCCTTTTCTTCCTCTTTCCTTTTTTCCTCTTTCCTTTTCCATTTTCTCTTTCATTTTTCTCTGGAGAGAAGAATCTCTCCAGAAGATTTCTCATTTAGAGGGTAAACACATTAGAATCACAGTAAAATTCATATAATACTTAAATTTCTGAAGAGACTTTCAACATATTCTTTTACTAGTGTTAAGTGATAACAGGAGCTTTTTGCCCTTTCATAGCAACATTCAACAGAGAGAAGATGCGTCTCTGTTAGATTTTGCCTTGTGAATGTCAAAAATAAATAAATAAGCAAACAAACAAATACCTGAATGTATTAAATCAAATCAATATTATACTGAAATATGATATTTAAAATAAATATTGTAGCATAAAAAAGATTAATTTCCCAAGAAATAGTAGCCATCAGAAGCTTTGAAGCCAAACAGAATTACGTTCTTTGAAGCCAAACAGAAATATGTTCCTTCTCTTCTGACATTTATTTCTTTTTATAAACAAATTAAAAAGGACTTTTATATACATGTGATAGACTTTGAAACCTATATTGTTTTAATCAGAGGCTAAAGCAGTTCATTCTCAGAACTGGACTCTGTAGTTTTAATTATCTTAGTGTACGAAGAGAGATTCAGTATTACTGAGGAAGTGCAGTTCTTCATAAACTGATGCAGATGTGGTATAACACCAGGTTTTTAACCTCTTCTTCCATTAATTAGTCATGTATGGTTTTAAAAATGCAAGCTGTCAGAAATTCCTCACTACAAGAAAACAAACAAAAAAAATTCCGTAGAAGTGCTTCTTTGCTCTTACATTTGAACCGTTTCAGTGATTTTGGTTGGTACATATTCTGAGCAAGTTTAAGTATCAAGGCTTAGCATCAGGGCCATCCACTAGACGTATAACAGACGCTCTCTGTTAACCCCTTTCCCTTTCCAAAGGGGAGGAGAAAAGGAACAAGGGAAAAAGACTCACGGATTAGAAAAGAAAACTAAATCAGCTTTAATAAAGCCCCCAAAATTAATGTATTCAAATACATACAAAACCAGTATCAAAACCAGCCTCCCTGATGGCAATTACGTCGCTGTCACCTCTGATGTTGTGGAGCAGGCATTGGGGAAATACCAAGCTAGACTCAGTGGCAGTTGGGAACTAGATTCAGGAGCTGGATTCAGGAACGCATGGGTCCAGATCTAAGTCAGAATGCAGAGTTCTCATCGGATGCCGGCCATTGAAGCAGACAACTTGACCCTCATGATCCCTCAGCTTTATACTGGATATGGGATGGAATACCTTGCTGATCACTTTAGGATCACCTGTCCTGTCTACTCCTTTCTGCAAGTGCAGCTTTTTATTTTCTGTAGCCTACAATGTGATACACAAAATCTAGTAGTAACCTTGGTCTGCACATCAATCCTTGGTAGTAGCTCTAAATGTGCAGAGTTATAACTGCTAGAAGCAGATACTGTGAAATATGCCCTTAACTTCAGAAACTGCAGTTAGAAGGGACTCAGCTGAAAAGTAAAATCACTGAACAGAATTAATTCTGTTCTAACTCAATCTAGGACAAAAAACCCTGTAATCTTTAATAATATGGAAATTAGATTTATTATATATGAAAAAAGTTACATATTTTTGGGCAAAAACATATTGTATTTTTGTGTTTATTGTCTGTTCATCAAGTAGTTGAATTGAATTAAATCAGAAAGTAAATAAAAAAGATAAAAGTAGTAAATATCTTGTTCTATATATCAAAACTCAAATGACATCAGTCCATGACAACTTAAAGTTTTGACCACAGATGTAAATGTGATCTTGTAAATGACAATCTGGAGCAGTAGGAGAATTAGACATTGCTAAAAGTTTGGAACTGAAGATCTACTTCAGTTCTTTTATTAACAGACCTCTATGCACACCTCTAGCATACCTACTTCTTGTAATGATCATAATGTCAATAAAAAATATGACATACTTCGAGGTCCTAAAAGATGTACTGCACTATAAAACACACAAAGAAAGATAATAATGTTGTCATTCATCGAAGCTACAGTGCTAAAGAAGTTATAGTGCTAGAAGTGATCCTATGTTCAAGGTAACTGTGAATTTTATGTAACAAAAGATCACTATTTATTAAACCTGTCATGCAATACTATCTACTCAACTAATTCAGAGATATCAACACGTGTCCTCTGACCCATTCTTTCTGTCAATTTTCTCTTTAAAGATAACAAGAACCTTCAGTTGGTCTTCATGTTCATTTTTCAGCAAAACTCATGCAATTCCAGATAGGCTATTCTGTTAAATGTCATTCTTTAGTTATCAGACTCAATACCCAGCATATCACTGACAGCATCAGTCGTCATAGTGTAATTTACTGCATCCAGAACTGCACAGTGAGTTTGTATTCATTAACAGAGAAAAAAAGACATACTGAAGCAGCCAGATCAAATACAGATGGTTGGCCAATTGTACAATTAAAAGTCATAAGCATGGCACACTTTGGTGTTTATCCTTCACTTCTGTCCACTCTTTGAATTTTAAGAATGGATATTAACTAAGTAGCTGATAAAAGATGTCTGATCTGAAAACCGTTATACTAGTGCATCAGTATGTTCCTTCCAGGCTAATTCAATACAGCATGTTACAATAATGTAATGTCAGGTATTAGGCATTTTGCAACAGAATTTATTCTGAGTACATTCTGTGACTGAATAGGCAATATACGATCCAAATATTTAGCAGGTGGAAGTGAATGTTGTGAATTCTTCATGGACAGTTTAAATCCATGAACCATTTGCTATCTGCTTGATACAACTCTATTTAAAGTTGAAACTGTAGTGGTTATTTTTCTGAGGAAGGCATTAAATGAACTTCTGTGGTTAAAAGTGAGAGTTTGGTTGCCTGTCTATTGCTGGTGGTGTGTTTGTAAGATTGGTATCTATAATAAGAAATATTCAATCACAGTTTTATTTTCAAGATAATGTAATTTTTCTCATTTTTCTTTTCACAGGCTATGAGATTTCTTTATCCCTAAAATTATCAGATTCATATCATGTTTTTTGTTTTAATGTCTGTGAATTTTTGTACAGAAATAGAACTGACAAAAAAAAAAAATGTGGATGAGATTTTTGCGCATGCTTTTTATCTTTGCTTATATTTTAAGCAGTTTACATTGGGCACTAGACTAGTCTGAGACTGATAAGCAACACATGTAACATAAATATATTAATAAGGACTATTAAGTTACCTCCTAGTTTAAAAATTTCTCCTATAAACAGCATTTTTACATGTCATATTTACCGTTACACAGATAATTACTTCAATTTAGAATGTAGTGATTTTCTTATTGGAAATCCAACATTATCATTGTCCTCATTTATGTAAAATTATTAAAAATAATGTCAGTAAAGCCCTCACTCTCTGTTACATTATAACTAATGACTTTAGTCTAGCAAACCTTTAAATGTGTATATAATTTTATGTATATACATTGTAATCAAGTCTTTGTTAGAGTCAATGGCAGGTCTCTTGACTTAAAAGAGTGTCTGAGGTACTCCATATGCATTGCAAGTAGATTAACCCTATTACTCAGATGATTTAAAGTAGGGAGAAGTTTCTGTATTCCTCTAGAACCAAATCTTAAGAAAGCACAATATTTTAGTAGTAATCTGGAAAAAATTTAGCTTGACTCTGCTCTGAAAGCTGAAGCAACAGAAGATAAAGGAGATTTTGGTGCCTACTAGAAGAAACAAAACCCTCAAAACTATCAAGTATCACAAAAAAAAGGAACAAAAACCATCTCAGTCCTTACGCCAAGGTATTTTTTATCACATTAAATGCAAGAACTTGTTTGGCTAGGGGCTTTATTTCTCAGGACTACTTTAAAAGATCAAACCTGAACGAACTGGAATAAAAATTGTAGTTTCAATTAAGGTGATAGGTCAGAGAATATTGTGATAAAAAAAAATAAAATTCAGTTTTCCTTTGTGCTTTTTGTTACTTTCTAATTTAAGAATATTAAAAGAACTCTACAGTGTAATATAAAATATATACTAACCTCTACATTTAATTATGAAGAATAGTAAATTGTTATAAATAGTCTATGATTAATAAAAAGTTTATGATTTAAAAATAGTCTATGATTAATAAAAAGAAGAATTAACATTCAACTAAGAAGCTGTCAGCTTCTTCAGTATGAGGACAGAAGCATTTTCTGACATCAGAAATAAGCCTTTTGATTGAAAAAAAAAAAGAAAAATGTCATTTCTTCTTTCAGAAATGCCCTAAAATCTTTTCAAAATCACATTTTTTAAGAAGCTGTATTCTCATTCAGATTTATTCGTAGAGTTCCTAAACAGATGAGAACACCAGTTTTATCAAATATTTAAGTAGCAAAGCAGTTAAAAGCTTTGTGATTTTGTCTTCAAGTTTCAAAAAAAATTTGTCTGACGCTCTAAACACATGAAATTAGCATTTACACGGAAATTGATAATAACTGCAATCTTTTATCAGCAAGAGAATATTAAACCTTGACTATATAGGTATAAAACTGATCAGAATGTACTGACAGATGAAAAACAAGAGTAGATCATAAAACTCAGTCATCCTCCCCCAGCAAAATTCTGTCCATGCTTTCTCATTGCTCTAACACAGATACCTTCCTGCTAATACATATGAATTCACCTATATGAAACACCTATCACATGGATGTAATAGGTGAGATTGTCCATGAAGGAAAGTGAAGTTCTTATCCTTCCCTGTTTCAATTCATAGGATATTTTTTAGGTATGCAAAAGCTCGCTTTCAGTGAGACAAATAAATAATATGCACAGATTTTATCTACATTAACATTTTATTCAGAACAGTATGGAGTTTAGTGAATCCTCCAATAGCTCCTACTTTGAGTATGTTTGCTCAGTTTGCAGAGTGTGTTTTGTGCAGGCAAACTTAATGCTTTTAGGAAGAAAAAATCTTGGTAGTGCCCTATCAGATATAAACAAAATGCTCTATGAACTGTGACAATTCATGAAGGTCGAAAACAATGACTGGTCTATCAAATTTCATGTTACAGTGAAAGCAGTTGTTTCAAGAAATTGTATCAAATCTAATTTAATCTAATCAACATCTGTTTCAATCTATTCCTGTTGTGCCAAATATTCATAATACAGTAATAACAAGATTCTTCCACTCACAGAAACATGCAGACAGGGATGGCATCTGTAGATAACAGGTTTTTAACTATTAGTTTGAAAAGCCTCTTAGTTAATAAAAATCATTACTACAGAGTTAAGAGTAGAATAGTGAACTAAAATAGAAAACAGCCAAAAGAAAAACAACTAGTGTTGTATTAGTATCTGTATCTCCATCAATTGGCAAGAAATATGTATAAGAACACCCAAAATTAAGTTGTTCTTTCTTTTCCGTACTTTCTTTGAAATAAAAGCAGGAGTTTGTGAGCTATTTGAGATATCTAAGAATGCACTGAATCTGTGAGGAACTAATTTTCAGCAACATTTTCTAAGAGCACTGCCAGCCTTCTTTAGAATACTTTTTTATTTTTCTTTTCCTTATTTTTTTTTTTTTTTTACTATGATTTGGGAAGCAACACTCAGAAAATAGTCAGCAAACATCTGTCTGCACTTACAGTTTATTTGTTTCACAGCTTGAAGTTTACACTAGAAACATCTCGTCCATTATGTGTCAACAGCACAGCAAAAATTATACCTAACAGTTTGCACCTCTTTAACAAATAGATATACTCTTGTTATCTACAGGAGCTGTTCTTGGAACTATTCTAGTATTCTTGACAAGGAAGTTCTTGATAGAATTTTTTTTTTTTTTTTAGCATGAAGAAAAGTTTTTATAGTTTGTTTTGAAACATTACGACTTGCTCATCTTTTTCTGTGCTTGCCATCCTTGAGCAAACCAGTAGTTTCGTAAGCCAATGTTGTTTCTTTCATCAGAAATCTAGATACCAAGAATAGTATGTGTGATAAGCTTTTGTGGCATCCATATTAGAATCATAGATGGCTTAGATTCCATGTACGACAATTTTAACAGCTGTGTCACCCTACAAGTCTTTAAGAGCCAGATCACTACCACTCCACATAAAGCCTATAGTTACTAGGTCCCAGTTTAGATGCTTTAATAAAATGTTTATCACGGTGCACTGTCTCCATTTAGGGTTCAGGGCAAACTCCACAGAGCAGAACTGCTGTGGGCCCCCTCTCTCCCTCCCCCTTCCCTCCCAAGGGAGGATACAAAGGGAAAAGAGGAAGGAAGCACCTCACACGAAATTAGGAGTTAAGACTATGAACAAAATTTAATAGGTAACAGATAAACAGGGAGAAGGAAATATTAAGGGAAAGGGGATATACGAAAATATACAAAACCAGTCCTGGGATGGCGATGGATTGTGCAGAGCACGTGGAGCCAGGCCTAGCCGAGCTAGATCGCGGTCCCACAGCAGCACAGCCCAAGGGAGAGAGAAAGGAAGGGCCTAAACCCCAACTTCGTGTCCTTTTATAGCGTGTGGCAGGGAAGGGGAGAGAATACCAGGTGTTCACGTGCCCCCCCCCTCCCCAATTTGTTAACTCTTAAACCACAACGTGCGCTTAATAAAGATACTAAATTAATCTAAGCCTAGAGTACAAAAGGAGACTGAGGTTCAGGTTTCTGAAAACTCTTGCTCTATTTTAAAAAGGATACAAATTCCTAAACTACATATCTGTCCATTGAAGTATGCTTTTCTGAAAGCTGTGTCAATTAAATGTATAATGTTTCTAGCTGAAGAATTTATATTATTCAATAATATTCCTTTATCTGCATATAATCCCTTCTCTATTGTTTCACACTGGAAAATGTTTAGAACTATAGATAGCATTGGAAGACCAAGAAATAAATAGAAACAGTGCCTAAAATTTACTTACCTGAATATTTACAGCAAATTCTGATTCAGTGAAA
Organism: Baryphthengus martii; assembly: GCA_013396935.1. Classification (NCBI taxonomy): domain Eukaryota; kingdom Metazoa; phylum Chordata; class Aves; order Coraciiformes; family Momotidae; genus Baryphthengus; species Baryphthengus martii. Next base: position 53,008 of record VWZK01016703.1, on the reverse strand, counting down.
GCATTTCACTGAAACAGCAACAGCTGATTTATAAGCCATAATATGAAACAAAATTGCTAAATGGTATAGTGTTTTTACATGAGTTTGTTGTTTTTGACAACACTTTCAAATTCCTTGACTGAAGGAAGTTAATTCACCTGAATAAAGTCATTGAGTTTTGATCCTTTATGAACAAATTTATGAGTATCCCTAACAGCATGTAAATTGGATTAAATATTGTTACATGTGCTTATGAACGGATTTACATAAAATGTAAAGCTAAAAGCAGAGAAACATTTCCTTTAAATAAAAACAGATGAATTGATATATTCTCTATAGAAGCATTTTTGTTACTTTGATACTGCAAAACCCTCAAGAAAACCTTTCACTTTATGGAACTAGTATTATTTTAAAGGATTTATTAGAATCATGGCCTATACTGAATTCACAATAATTATGATCAAAAAACCCTTTTTTTTTTCCTATTTGTGTTGATCTACAAAGTTATTTAATAGTGTTGAGATTTTTGTTTTAAAAGTGAAAATGAGTAGTATGTCATTTCCATCAATATTACTGAAGGAGTGTTAATTAGAATAATTATACTTCTCTGTATGAAACTAAAGAGTTCAAAAATGTATAAACTAAGTTTAGTAGCTATCCCAGGCTTGAGATATACAAACCTGTGAAAATGCTAATAAAGTAAGAGAAACATATCCACAAGTTAAAACCAAACCAAAACCAAATAAACAAAACAAGTGAGAGTTCTCAAGGTGATTCAATTACATAGAGAAACCATGGTTCTGGTGTCACAGGATTAGAATTGGAGAGGAAGATAAGACTTGCTTATGGTGAATATGACGATTGACAGCAAAACCATTTATTTTCAGTAGCCTGGGAAATTAAAAACTTACCTGCAATTGACTCAGCAAATCGTTGTTATTATTAAATTATTTTTCCTAAATATAACATAATGAATATTGGCATCAGCAGTTTATGTTTGCCACTGTTCTCTAATCACCATGGGATGTAGAGTTTCCCAACCTCCCATACAAATTTGGACATGTGTAGACTCAAGTATAAATGTTAAAAAAGCTGAAGTAAAAAGCCTTATCTATGACACACAGAAACATATATATATCATAGATATATGTTTATTTACTAAAACACACATGCATACACACTCTCATGCATACACTTTATAAGTAGTGAACAACTAGAAAGTCATTTTGTTGTTAAGTGCAGCTATACAGATAAAGTGTGTAGTCCAAATATAATTTCTAATATTTTCATTATCATACTGTGCCAATAAACTTTTTGGTTCTGATTCATAATTGTTTCATGCAGATGCAACCTGATGATATATCAGAGGATGCTATTTGGGGATTACTGCACACATGTGCTTGTGACTATTCATCACCTTTCTTCATAGTTTTGATATACATACATATGTATATTTTTATAATTTATGTTCATCTCCTTCCCTTGTGAAGTGTATTTATTTCAGTTTCTAAAGAAATGCGGGCTTAGATCTCCAGCTGTCTCTGGCAGCTAAGTGAAAGAATGATGATCTTCCTACAGGTCCTGGAGTTCCAATGAAGAAGGTTTCTTAGCGTTGACAGTTGTTTTCCTCTCTTGGTGTAATGCTCTGGAAATCTTTTGCTTGGAAAATCCTCAGAATTGGAAGAGTGGGGGAAAGATATTCAGGGAATGTACTACTATTTTCAATCTTTTGCACTATGGATGACATCCTCTTTCCTCTGAAGACAGTCATAAAATACCCAAGGTCAGCAGCAGACAGAATTTCTGAGACTTCCAAAGCCTCAGAATAAACAAGCTTTGAGATCATTTTAAGGGATGTGTTAAGATGGAAAAAATGCTCCAGATTATCAGTTAATCTTAGTGGGAAATCTCCTGTAAGTTTTTGTTAGCATTGATATCCTCTGGTCTTTTCTACCACCATATTCTCCTGTTTACCAGTCAGTGCTTATATTACCAAAAATCACTTCCACAACAACTTTACTATACTTGCTGGCTTTCTGCAAGCAAAATGTTACTACAAATTTTAAGCTTTTACAGCTGGTTAAAGGGAAAAAAAAAAAGGAGTTCTTTATTGCAATACTGAATTTTGAGACCACCTTCTCATTTCTAACTACCAAATACTGACGAAGAGAAAATACAGACGTCAGTAAGAAGCAGCTAGCTTTATAAAGTGAGTAGTAGCTTCCCAGCTGAAGAACGTGGCAGGACCTGTGTAGATGCATCAGCAATGCATATATTTCCCTGCATGTATTCAGATAGAACAAATTCTAGGTTCTTCCTGGAACTGAGAATGTGGTAGGTAACTTTTGAGAATCCTTAATCTATGACAAAATATAAGATGCAGAGGATACAGAATTGCATATGAGAAACTGAAAAGACTGACAGCAAACATTTTTTCTTTGTAAATTGATGAATTAAAAACAGCATATGAAATATAATCTGTAGCTTAATTATGCCTATTGGTCCTAAATATTTCATAATGAATGTTTAAATTAATTTAAAATAAATAGGAAAAAATATAAGTATGTAATATAGACAGTATCTACAGACANACAGGCTCTTCCCATCTTATTCTCTTCCCCCCTTGTCATTCTGAGTAAGTTGGGGGGGGAGTGATAGAGTGACTTGGTGGGTACCTGGTGCTCAGCCAAGGTCAAACCCACCTGTGCCCTGAAATTGTGAAGCTATTTAAAATGAATTTTGATCTTTTGAATTTTCATTTTGTTTCATCCAAACTGTAAAAAGAATATTTAATAGCCATACAATTCATCTTGTCATGCAAATGAATTATACAAATAAAACCTTATCTCAATGCCCAGGAAATGCAACACTATTAAACTGGACAGAATTAGGAGTCATGTACCTAAAATTCCTAATGAAAGTCAAACACAGGAAAAACTTTTCATTCACTTTTAAGTTGGAGGCCTCAATGAAAAATAACGGACACAACAGAAAGTTACAAGATAAGAGAATGTGAAAAACTTAATTATCTTTTGTTTGGGTTTTTTGTTGGTTGGTTGGTTATGGCTTTGAAATTAGTTATTCTAAACAAGACAAAATCTACAGGAAAAAGAAGTAATCTAAAGTGTAAAGAGAGACAGAAGACCTTTTAAGGAAGGACAACAAAACAGGCAGTTCATGTCAGAGTACAAGAATTGTCTGCTTTACAGAGACCTGTATGACCAGTGTAGCTATAAACGATGACATGGCAAAGATTATAATTTAATTTAATATAAAGATATCTTATATTGCACTTATAAAACATGTGTTCTCTCCTCAAAAACAAGAGCTGAGCAAGATCTAAAATACATTAAGCCACTTCCAGTTGTATTTTATAATGCCTAGACAGCAAGCCAGCAAGCAGTGCCCAGAGTTCCCCATGTACAAGGAGAGTGGTCAGAATGGAAAACTCCATGATGCAACTCCACAGATTACTCACAAAAGTACACATGGGAGGCAAAAGTCAAAGGGAATAAACTATTTGGATTTTTTTTCTCTTCTGTGGGCACTTTTATTCCATCTAAAGAAAGAAAATCAATATTCATGAAAAGATGAAGTATGTATGCCTAACAAATCCTAGTACCCAGTCAAGTCTTGTGAACTCTGAGAACATAACACCTGGGTGAGATGCAGATCACAGCTGGGAGAAGTATCTGAGCTGACTGCAGAACTAATTGCAGCATAGTTCTGGTGGGTGATACATGAACTGTTGTTTGGTCACTAGTGATATCTTTACTGATCTGTTTAGTATCAAGCAAATGATGTCTTTATCACATACTGTTTAAAGTCATACAATATAGCATACTATCTATGCTAACTAATTACTTACAATTTCACCACATCCTCATGCTCTATTAAATAAAACATGGAACATGCAAACTTCATGTATTCCCCAATCTAATTCCTCTAAATAAAATGTTCATTTTTTTTTTTCTTCTTTCTAAAATACTAATTTCAAGTTAATTTCCTTTTAATGATGATAACTATGAGATTGGGGAGAGGGAAAAAGTTTAACCCAGACATAAAACTCTCCTTAGAGTATGTAATTTAATATGTCTTCCAGATCATTGTAAATTCAAGGTGATCACTTGGGAATTATGCTGAAGAGTGAAGCCTTTCAGAAGTTCTATATTCAGAAGCTGGTGACAGCTAAATACTAAGAAAGCAGAGAATTAAGTAATGGAGAACTTATTTTATTAGATATCTATTCATTTTCTTTCTTCAAACTTTTACAATAGAAATATAGGAAACTTGCAAAAATCATTTCTCTTCTCAGCTATGTGCAACTGTAGATAATTACAAGAAACGATGGATTTTTAATTTGCATTTTATTTTCTGGTTTACTTCAGGGTAAGTCAGAGACACGCAATATCATTACAAGTGATGACACTGTGGCTACATAAATGCATGTTTAAATATTTCATAAGCATGAAGTAGCAATTGAAATTCATAGAATATGAGCTTTTCAAAAGGTAACACATATATAAAAGAAGACTTATACAGAAAAGTATCCAGCTATCTATACTCCTTCCTATGTTCAATATAAATCTCATGATGGTTTATAATACAGTAGTCTTACACAAGTGATGTTTCACTCCAAAATTTTTTTGTCATACAATTGATTTTCAACATCATTTGCATTATATGTCATATTATTATTCAACAATGAGCTGCAAATTTCTAAAGGATCCTACTGACAAGTTTCTTAGATTCACTGTTGAACAGCAGAACTATGCCCACGATTTAAAAAAAAAAAAAAAAAAAAAAAAAAATTACCTACCATTTAAAAGTGGGTATTGACACCAAGTCGGGGTAAATATGTACAAGTTCTACAGTGTCTGCTGTTACTGTCTTCTCCCTGAAAGACGAACCTCAGGAGGGCAGGTAGGAGAGAAGTACTGATACTTGTCATTGAAAGAATGCCTGAAAATTATAATGTTTTTTAAGGGCAATCAGATGTTGAATCGCTGAGTGAAAGATCACATGCAAGCTCTTGGTTTTTATGTATGCTTTGTGTAATTTGCCAATTTACAAATTCTTGCAGTGTTCATTCTGAAAGGAATTTTGCCTGTGAAACATGAGGAGATCTAAAATAAATGGAAATATAGAATCTAGTTTATGAAGAATATGAATTCTTTACACCTCTATCAGCAGGTAATACTCATTGCTCACTAACAGTATGTCAGTCGTTCTGGGGTATTTGTTTGATCTGCAGAGTACAGATCAGGTAATGCAAACTGGAGAACAGAAATATCTAGGATTTAGCTTCAGGATCACTGTGGGGAAGGAAGTAAGCAGTGGTGGCAGCAATTCAAATCTCAAAATTGTTCCGAAAGCAGAAGCTATGTGACAGAATTAACAAATTACAGAAGCATCTCAGTGATTTCCTCTATCCATATCCTTCGGGGTAAATAACTCCTAGACAGAAATAGCTTAATTCACAACAGTAGCAAGGGTTCATTTCAGTCAGTGCTACCATTTAATGAAGAGTGATATAAATAAATCTCTCTAAAGAGGAAACAGATTTTTCTTTCTGACATGACTGGTCTTTTGTACATATAATACCCATTTGAATTACAAGTCATGAACTAGAGGGCTCTCTTAACACAATCCTTAACCTCTACAGGATGGCTCCAAGTCCAGTTTAGGACACATAATATGATGCCTCTCAAAGAATGTGTCTACCTGTGGATGAATGAGTCAATGTAAATCTAGTCAATACAGTCAGTGTATTCCACTAATCAGCCAAAACTATTTCACTAATGACTCTTCTGGTCAGAATTTGGTTGCCCAGAGACATAGTGGTACTCAAGACATTCATGGGGCATAGGTCTTCTAGAATGGCAGTTGACAGTCAGGTGGCACACTAGCACATTTCAAGTGACATCAAATGCTAGAGTCTCAACAATCAATTCAGGCACTAGAGGACTAATTTTGGATGAACTAAATAGCTTCCCTATTTCTATGGACTGTACTGAGGAGATGTGCCATAACTGTAATGGAGTTTACATTTCTAGAGCACTCAGAGGTTTCAGACATTTGGAAATATAAATGTGGATGCTTTAATCTTGAACTGAATCCAGACTGAGTGTGCCTAAAAATAGGCATGCAGTGCCATTTCAGTATCCTGTTTAGCCTTCTGTTGCCAGTTCACAAGGAGATTTATTAGATCAGAATTGATATAAAATCTGTCACTGTCTCATGGCTCTCAGACACCTTTAAGTATATCAAAGGATAATAGGTATTTAGGAAACAGAAGACAGCACAACAGAAGCCAGATCAAATTCTGGTAACTAATAAATAAAAAATAATAAAATGGTGTAAAAATGGTGTAAAATGATAATGGTTTGTGTACCACTCTGCTAGATAACCTGGTACTTCCAAGAAGTACTGCATAAGTATTTGTGAAGCTCCTGATGTGTTTCCTGCTCTCAGATAAATGGAGATAGCTATAATCAGAATACTTAAATACTTTATGTAATTTTAAAAAATATTACAGAATAAACAAATCTGATATTAATTACATATTCACTTATACATGTATATATATATAGATTAATTGTATAGCTCTTTTGAAGCTTCTTAAGTGTAGTTATTAATATTGAATGACATTATATGACTGCTATAAGACTGGATACCTTAGTTAGCATTTCATTGTTTTGAGAACTGTGTGTTTAAAGTGCTTACAAACTGTATCAGGATTACAATCAACGGTATATTAAAGCACAAGTACAACGCAGTGTTACAAGTCCTTAAAAAGACGCTATTGTTGGTGGATAAGTTATGCATGCTCAATGATACTCTACATCTGTCAATTTGCCAAATAGCTAATTAAAATGCTTTAAAACCATTATGCTGTTTAAGGCACATTTTGTGATTTCATAAAATGTTATTTATCTGGTGAGAACCATACTTGTTTGAAAATGCATTCCACAAAGGACAAGGACATAGTTTCTGTATGCAAATGAATGTCTCGGGAAAGCTGCCTCAAACTAGTTTGACCCGTAGTGGACAAGAGACAGTGATTTACCTCTACCTACAATAAAAAACACAATAACAAGACAAATTCAAATGATTTATTCATTATGGCTTAAGAAAATAAGAAAATAATTTTTGTTTATATTTACCTAGAAGCCTTTATATTTCAGATGATGGGAAATTCAGTTATGCTGCAAAACATTTTTGACTCTCAGAAAAAAAAGAAAGAATAGAAAACCCACAAGCAACAAACTGAAACGTTAGAAAAGGAAAGCATCCGCGGTCATCCAACAAAACACATCGTATGTTTTCAGGAACAACATTTATATGATAATATCTTCCTTCATATGGCATTTTAATCTTCAGAGGATTGAAACAACAATAATTAATTGATCTTCTAAGTAATCTCGGGAATTAGAAATTGATTTCTCCATTCCAAACATACAGAAAGGAAACTTGGAGTCAAGTAGCTCAATTTGCTTAAACTGCAGCAATCTACACAAACCTGAATTTGGCCAGAAAAGATGAAGAGCCAGACTGTCAAAGGATTGTAGGAACTATGACGTGCAATGCTACAGTATAAAAAAAATTAACATCTAATTCTGGAAGGGCATTTCCCAAACCTGTTGGGAAAAGTTGGAGTGAAATTCACAGGACCCAGAATGAAAAGTGAGAACAAGCAAATAGGAACTGAACATACAGGAAAAAAGGACTGCCTGATGTTGACTGTCTGAACCCTATTTCTGAAAGGATCAGGTGCCTTATTTTGCAGAACAGCTTCTTGATTACAGAATTTGTCTGGGAAGTGGAAACTTGAGTAAATCTTAGTCTAAGAAGATTTGAACTGGTGGCCAGCAGTGACTCTAATGCAAGTCAAAACTACGTAAAATTAAGCTCCTTCCTCATGGCTGATGTACAGCATGCTGCAACTGGAAATACAAAACTCGTACGAGTTGAAAGTGAGTAACAATAAACATTCTGATACTAGAGTCCAGCAATGAGGGTGATGTATTTTTTGGATGTCAGTTTAGCTAGCTCCTATGAAGCTGAAACTGTGGGATTTGAAATGGTCCTACCTGAAGAGCTCTGATTACAAAGCTCATGCTTACAAGGAGACTAAAGACAAAATTTTAACTTATAGGTGTCTAACTTACATACTACAAAATTGTTTTTCGCTGAGACAGCTATTGAGTACCAGATACATAATTTGAGATTTAGTTACAAATTAAAACACCTTATTTTAGGACTGTACATATAAGTACCTAGACATGTTCTAAATATCCAGGCTTCCAATGGAATCAGTGAATGCTTAGTTGACAGAAAAAATTGTCTCCCTCTAAAATATACCTATACCTTCACTCAGCTCCAGAAAGATACCTATTCCTGAAAAGAACTCAGTAGGACAGTTAAGGCATTAATATAGTTCTGGTAGGAATGACACTGACTCTATGTGAGAACCTGTATTTGTGAAATGACAGGTGGAAGACAGTTGGGAGACCACAGGTCACTTCAAATACTGTTAGTATGCCCATATAATCAAGTTTCTGGTGGTTAGTCAGATTAATTTCTTTTTAGAAATTTAATCACTGTTGATTATATTGATTAGATATTAAATTCTACTGACTATAACAGAAATTTAGTCATCTAGGATGACATCAAAGCCTGTTGGTAAGCACTTATTTTTAGGCAATAGAATTTCACCCTAATAGACATGTTCACTGAAAATAAAACTTAGGTAAGTAAATTTTTGGGAATGTACATAACAGTTAAGTGTAGTTTCTGTGAATAGAATTTGGCATCTCAAATGTTTTATGGATCTGAACATTAACTTTACAAAAAAAAAACAAAACAACAAAATGGCAATGGTTTGTTACTTGGAAATACTGCTCAGCAGTTCAATTTAAACTCACTTCATGGAGTTTAAATCTTATCAGAATTGATTCATCCATTTATTAATGACATGTAATTAACTGGCAATCAATGAATTATATTCAGAATCAATGTCAATAATACAGCAGATAATCAGCAGTACTTTCTCTTGTAAAATGCTAATAAGCACCTACTGTTTGCTAAAGACCCTTATATAACTAATCCCTGAAAATGACAGTTGCACACACACAGACACACAGACATATGTATGCAAACCCAACCAATGTGGGTTACACACACCACCATCCCAGCATGTGGGTGCAGGTTCCCCGCAAGCAGATCCTCCTGTGGAGATGTGGGTGCTCCAGTTGAGTATGCATCCTTTCCACTGCCTGTGCCCAGCTAAAGGATCGTCCACAGGCAGGACCTCTACATGGCCCTGCACACACCCTGGGAAGCTCTGCACTCACACTGCTCCTGCACTGTGGGTCACTGTCTGGGTGAAGGCTGGTCCTGCACCCCGCAGGGAGGTGTTGATCCTGGCGCAGGCAGAAATATGGATTCCACACATACAGATGTCACAGGGTGACAGCTGGCAGTGTCCAATCAGGGTCACTGCTCCTCATCCCATTGCAAGACTTCTGACCTCACCTTTTACATATTTCCAGGTTTGTTTTCAGGCTTGCTCATTTTTTGTGTCTCTTTGTAATTCCTTGGTTAACACTTAATTTGACTGAGGTGGATTGACCTTCACTGGCTTAGCAGGTGCCTACCCAGCCTCTCCCTCTCCTCTTTGTCAGCAGAACAAGGGGAGAAAATAAGATGAAAACACTTCTGCATTGAGATAAAGACAGGGACATCACTTATCAGTTATTGCTATGGGCAAAACAGACTCAGATTTGGGAAAATTAATTTAATTTTTTGAAAATTAAAATAGGCTTGGATGTTGAGAAACAAAGATAAAATTAAAACAACATCCTCCTCCATATCTCCCTTTAGCAGGCTCGAATTCACCCCTTCATTCCTGACTGGTTTGCCTCCTCCCCACTCCCCAAGCAGTGCAATGGGATGGGGAACGAAGTCACAGTAAGGCCATAACTTTGAATATTCCTCCTCGTGTTTTTCCCTGCTCCAGCATGGTCTCTCCACAGCCTGCAGTTTCATTCTAGGAAAATCCATCTCCTGAAATGTCAGGTCCAAAATGGGCTGCAGTGTACATATCTGCTCAGGCACCCTCCTATTTTTCCTGGGGTTCATGGAACTGTTTCTCATAGTTGGGTTTTGGGTTTTGAGTTTTTGTGGTGTGTTTTTTTTCCCCTCATTCTTCTCTACTTTCTGATATTTTCTATGCCTTTCTTAAATAGATTTTCCCCAATGTGTCACCACCTTGACTGGTGGGTTCAGCTGTGCCTTACAGTGCACCTGCTGGAGCCAGATAGAACCATCTGTGTCCAACCCCAGAACAATCCTATCCTCTCCTCACAGAGGCTGTCATGCCGCCCCTGCTGCCAATACTTGGGCACAGACAAGCAACTGATGGCCAATTGTATTTTAAACATGATCACCTGAGGGGCTCAGGGTGCTTTTTCTTCTAGGACAACCAGCATGGGGCAAATATCCTCCACACAGTTTTGTATATTGGACCTGAACACACTATTTACATCCACAACATAGCAGATGTTGTCAACCATGACAACTTTCAAGGGTGGACCATGCAGGCATTCCCACATTAAGTCAGTGATGAAAATCATGACAACACTCCTGAAGGCTCAGTGTTGGCCACTTGGTATCACTAAACCTGTGTCACTTCATTCTATTGTATGTGTGAGATGGTGTATTCAGCTATATCCAGCTTATTCACTACAAGGGCAGACTGGAAGTTAGAAGCAAATTTTAATATTTTCATGATGTCGGTGAGGTAATACAATGGAAACTCAAACTTAGGCCTTTTCAGTTAGAAATAGCAATGAATATATAAACGATACAAGATTTAGAAAAAAGTCTTAATGCAATGTGATTTAAAAATATATCACCCCAATATATAGAATTAGAACAATGAATGTAAAAAGTACAAGGTATCACACTTAGATATTAACTGAATCACAGCAAAAGTTTATCTCTCAAATTAAACCTTTAAATTCATGGATTCTAATTCCTTCTCTAAACAAAATCATATTTCCCATCTGTTTCTTACCTATTTTCCTTAATTTCAAAAATTCTCCTCTTGAAGTTGATCAGGTAATTTTAATCAAGTATTCATACTGACTTTTACAAAAACTTATCTGGAAAGGACTTTGAGAAGTCTTATGTTTTATTCCTGTGACACAAGGAGGAATAATTCCTGACTGATGTTTGTTTAATATGTTTTTAAAGACCCTGTCCCACTGATGGATTCTGCAATCTTATACTAGGTAGTCTATGCTGATGTTTCATTATCTTTAGTATTGTAATTTTTTTCTCAATTTCCAACTGGAAACTTTCTTGCTGAAATTTGTTTTCAGCATGCCTCCTCTATACCATAGATATGATAATGAGATGATTCCCTTTGTACCAGTCATTGATTTCATGAAGACTATTCTCTGCACTCACTCTGAAGGTCTTTAGACTAAAATCCTACAATAATTTCAGTCACATCTTACGAGATTTAGTTCTCAAACATTCATTTTTCTCAATTTCTGAATTTGATCACATATCCAGTGCAGAAAACTGGACTTGGTAGCACGGATGATATCATACCAGAGCTAAAATAGAAAAATTATGGCAAACGTACTAATCATATGCTGATCACTTCATTGCTTCATGACAGGATCACTTTTGTGATGCAAGATTACCTGATGTGCCACTTAGATCCTAACAAGTCTATGGGTCCAGATGGGATTCATCCTAGGGTGCTTAGGGAGCTGACGCAAGAGCTGGCTAAGCTGCTCTCCATCATTTATCACCAGTCCTGGCTCACGGGGAGGGGACCAGATGACTGAAGGTTGGCCAATGTGACACCCATCCACAAAAAGGGCTGGGAGGAGGATCTAGAAAACTATAAGCCGATCAGCCTGACCTCGGTGCCTGGCAAGGTTATGGAGCAGTTCGTCCTGAGTTCCATCGTGCGGCATATACAAGGCAACCAGGGGCTCAGGCCCAGTCAACACGGGTTTAGGAAAGGAAGGTCCTTCCTGACCAATCTGATTTCATTCTATGACTGGGTGACCCATCAGATAGATGAGGGGAAGGCTGTGGATGTGGTCT
>VWZK01016703.1:7206-40817 GCA_013396935.1 Baryphthengus martii | reverse complement strand
AAGGCTGGTGAAGGGACTGGAGGGAAAGTCTTATGAGGAAAGGCTGAGGGAGCTGGGGTTGTTCACCCTGGAGAAGAGGAGACTCAAGGGAGACCTCATCACTCTCTACAACTACCTGAAAGGAAGTTGTAGTCAGGTGGGGGTCGGGCTCTTCTCCCAGGCAACTAGTGACAGGACAAGAGGGCATGGCTGAAGCTGTGCCAGGGGAGGTTTAGGTTGGATATTAGGAAGCACTTCCTCATGGGAAGAGTCATTAGGCGCTGGAATGGACTGCCCAGGGAGGTGGTGGAGTCGCCATCCCTGGAGGTGTTTAAGGAAAGACTGGATGTGGCACTTAGTGACATGGTCTAGCTAAGTGTTGTGGTGTTGGGTCATAGGCTGGACTTGATGATCTCGGAGGTCTATTCCAGCCTCAACGATTCTGTGATTCTGTGATATTCAGGATAACTCCCAGTCCTTTTATAAAGTTATCAAGACAGTTTTCCTCATCTGTCTTTATGAAAACAATTACTCTGAACTATACCACATTATACTTTTAAAAATTGATTTAAATCTACTTTAACAGACATTTCTTCAATTCTTAAAACTGTGTTGAATTTCAGTGGTGTACTCCCATATGGTATCAGCCCACTCCAGTATCGACAGGTCAGAGGCTGATTTTACATGTTAGGACCAACTGCCAATGTCTGCTGTTTTCAGTTTTCAAGCAAGGAATGAAAACAAATTGTTTTGAAATCCCATTTCAGAACATGCGTCAGAAAGTGTTAGCTTGCCATAATCATACACTTACTATCACATAAACAAAATTTTTAATAATATTCCTCTATTCATTCCAAATCACGAATTAAAGAGCTGAGAAATGAGTTACATCACTTCACAAGGATAGAAAGTCCATGAAAAATATGTAAATCTAATACTAAAGTAAAATTCATGGATTAAACATTTCTTTTAACAAATAAAATTATTCTAGTCTACTTCTGTTTAGAAAAAGTAACAAAAGAATTCAGCCAGCTATAAAGTTGGTTAATGAAGATTTCTTTTTTCTTACAAATTCCATAATGATGTCCTGTTTTTCCCAGAAATAAAAAAAAAAAAAAAAGCCCAAATACTATCAATAATGTCAGAAAAGCTTCAGCTGTAGTTCCTGTTTAACTATGCGTTTGTAGCTGATATAGTATAGTTCTGAGTCTTTGGTGTTCAGCAGAACTTGGCATGTATTAGTTTTAATGAGAATGAAAGCAATTACTTGTACTGCTGGAACAGCTCATTAAACTTTTTTTTTTTCTTTTTTTTCCTTTTTTTAACCACAGAATTGAGTGATCTACCATTACAACAATTAAGACATTGGTGAATTGTATGCGTTTATCTGAAACCTCCTTGTACAGACAGATATAGCAGGTCATTGTCTCATTTTGCTCTTCTGTCCATGTTAATACCGCCTATGTCTGTTCAAGCACTGACTTGATTAACTTAATTAACTGAAACTTTTTTAAGGCCTCAATAGTTCCTGTATAGCAGACATGACACTATATTTGATCTGTTATTCTTACTTAATTCATTCTAATTAAAATGTACTTCTGCCTTTTCTGAGAGGTTACTTTTTTATCTTCACATAAGTTCTGTTAGAAGTGTATCTGCATGCCACACAGACACAGGTTTAATGACTTGCAACTTAAAAGAGCTGTTCAAGCGTTTTTCCAGAGTTCCGGGTATGTCATGAGTTTAGTTTGCCCACTGTGAATAAGAAAATATCAAAAGAAGTTACGGCATCAGACAGACTCATAATATTTACAATTACACTTAAAATATCAATTGGCATAAATAGACAATAGTATTTTTGTGTTGATTTCTCCTGGATATATATGGGTTCCAGGAATGGAAGACATTAGAATGCTAATGGTATTCTTGAGAGGAGGACATCAAAGAATTAGTAGTACCTACATTTTCATGGTAAAGATCAGTTAGTTCTTATGAATGTGGGAAGTTTCCTACTAAACTACTTTGCTATCATTAATGCAGAGAATTCCTTATGTCCTACAGTCTCACCCTACAATTCTTGCCTAGAAAGTTCAATTTTGTATAAACCTGTCCAGAGATGCCTACACTCATGTGAAAATCAGTCTCACCTCAAGCTTGGACACCGTCTGTCTGTACACAGATGCAAAATTTGTATACATATGTCGATAATAATCTTACTTCATCCTGTATAACCACAAACCTTGATCATCTAAATTTGGTAGTGTTTTTCATCTGTACAAATTAGTCTAGTAATGGCCCAAATCCCAAAATCTCAGCTAAAATCACAGTGATTGGAGCTTTACGCTCCCCCAGAAGGGGCATAATAATTGCTACTGGAGTACACTTTCTGCTACTCCAGGAATGAAAAGGTTTCTTTTATATCCTGCACCATATTAATATCTTCATCAGTGACATAAACAGTGGGAACAAGTGCACCCTCATCAGATTTGCGAACAACACCAAGCTGAGTGGGGCAGTTGACACTCCAGAGGGACAGAAAGTCATCTAGAAGGGCCTGGAGAAATTCAAGAAGTGGGCCTGTGTGGACCTCAGAAGGTTCAACAAGGCTAACTGCAAGGTCCTGTGCGTGGGCCAGGGTAAACCTCGGTGTAAGTAAAGGCTGGGAGATTAAGGGATTGAAAGCAGCCCTTCGGGAAAGGACTTGGTGGTACTGGTGGATGAAAAGCTGGACATGAGCCAGTAATATATGCCTGCAGCCCAGAAGGCCAACGGTATTCTGGGCTGCATCAACAGAAGTGTGGACAGCAGGATGAGGAAGAAGATTTTCCCCCTCCACTCCACGCTGGTGAGACCTCTCCTGGAGTACTGTGTCAAGTTCTGGCATCCTCAGCACATAAAAGACATAATGAAACCATTGAAGCAGGTCCAGAGGAGGGCCACAAAAATTATCACAGGGCTGGAACACCTCTCCTATGAGGTAAGGCTGAGAGAGCTGATGTTATTCAACTTAGAGGAGAGAAGGCTCTGGGGAGACCTTATTGCAGCCTTTCAATACTTAAAGGTGGCCTATGAGAAAGACCCGGACAGGCTTTTTACCAGTGCCTGTTGTGACAGGACAAGGGATAATGGTTTTAAACTAAGAGAGGGCCGATGTAGACTAGATATAAGGAAGAAATTATTTACAATGAGAGTAGTGAAACACTGTCGCAGGTTGCCAGAGAAGTGGTAGATGCCCTGTCACAGGAAACATTTAAGGTCAGGTTGGATGAGTCTCTGAGCAACCTGATCTAGTTGAAGATATCCCTGCTCATTGCAGGTGAGTTGGACTAGATGACTGTTAAAAGTCCCTTTCAACTCAAACTATTTTATGATTCTATGACATGTGCTAGTTCTCTATGCATGTTTTAGGTACCATAAGACATCTCAAATGTCACTAAACTCTTATGATTAAGCAAACTGGATTATGCCCTTCATGTATATTTGAGTTCTCGGAAACTTGTACAATGGTAGCCAGAATTGTTGATCTTTGTCCTTCCTTTTCTGGAGACACTTATCATCAGAGTTCTTTAACTCTGTTGATGGTTGTCTTAAGATTATAGAATTTACAAAGAAGTTGAAAGATTGCATAATCAATTAAAATCACTTTTTTCTATATAGGTCCTAATGAAAAATTTCTATCACTTTATGATGGATAATGGCACACTTCTGGTTTTCAAATGTATCAAAAGTCCAAACAAACTAAGAAGTTAGTGTTATTTATCATATTATGTAAGGCCAGAACTCCCTTCTTCACCATGTTTTGGTAAGGCAGACACACAGAAAAAATTAACCCAATACTATTGATACTTTCCCTGATGACAGTGACAGGATATGAAAGATAAACCAACCAGTTATGTTATTGTCAGATCAATATACTTCAGATTTTTTCCTTTGTAGGCCATTTGGTTAGATACTTGTGGTGAGTTAACGTTAACTGATTGTCAGAAGCCCACCTAGTTGCTCTCTCACTCCTCCTTCTCAGCAGAGCAGAGGAGTTGAGATAAAGACAGGGAGATCTCTCACTAATTACTGTCACTGGGAAAACAGAGTCAATCTGAAGAAGATTCATTTAATTTATTGCTGATTAAAAATAGAATAGGATGGTGAGAAATGATGACAAAACCTAAAACGCTTCCCCCCTCCTCTTTTTCCCTGGCTCAGATTCACTCCTTCACTACTGATTCCTCTACCTCCTCCACTCACAGTAATTTGGAGTGTGAGAGGGTGGGGGCTGCAGTCAGTTCCTAACAGCTTCTTTCTGCCACTTCTTCATGCTTTCCCCCTGTTCCTGTGAGGGTCCTTCTCACAGGCTACAGTCTTTCAGTAACTAGTTCAGCATGGATGCTCTCCACGGACTGAAGTCCATCAGGAACAGATTAACACAGCATGGGTACTACAATGTGGCCACAGCTCCTGCCAGGAGCCTGTTCTTGTGTGGGCTCTTCATGGGCTGTCGCTTCCTTCAGGACATAACCATCTGTTCCAGTATGGAGTCCCCCACAGGCTGCATTGTGGATATCAGTTTCTCTATTGTCCTCCATAGGATGCAGGGGACTAGGTCTACCATGATGGAGTTTATACAGTGACTAGATTAATTATTTTGTAGTACTCAAGTAATACTATGGGATCCAACACACCGATGCTGGGCCTAGACTAATAGCTCACGGCAGTCCTCACAAAATTAACTTGACTTAATGCAAAATCTGTCAGATGTCTGTGAACTCCCAAGCACAGCCAATACGAGTTTATTCTCTTTCTGTTTAATCTAATCTGACAACGAATTATCCTTCAGTTTAGGAAATTGCATCTATTTCAAGCTTAAATTTCTTTGATTTCAAACTCAAACCTTTCACATCTTTTCAGAGGTCTATCAACAGATACAGAGTGACTTGTGGAATTTTCTAAGGCCTAATTAGTAGGGAAAATAGGTCCTAAAGTAGGGCAAAAACTCACAAAGGCTCACATAATACAGCTTTTCTCACTGTGCGTACTGGACAGTATCTTTGCTTCTAATATAAATGTTTTCCAGGAGTTTCCCATTCATTTCAATAAGCTGGCACCAGAAGCAGGGGCAGCCATCTAGAGGCTGTCCATTCAAGTGCTGCAGATGGAAAAGCAAGATTGCTTTCTCAGTCCACGACCTGTTTTTCTTTTTCTAAGGATTTCATTAGTATTTGGTGCCACAGCAGTTCACTCAGTCTGAGGAAGATATCTCCAAAGAATATTAAACCTCTGAGTCACTGCTTTTCAAGGCAGACTTCACATGAAAATTCTTATATAGACAGTTTTGCTGTATTAAAACCATTATCTCAGATTGCGACCACACAGATGATTCAAACCACTCTATGTAACGATAACCTGATTTTCAATGTTTAGTAATCAACTAGTTTAGCTTTTAAAATAAATATTTTCTGCAATTACCTATTATTTCTATTATAATTACATTTAATTGTGCTAAGGAAGAACTCATCCTAGCATACTGCTGCTTCTAATGATGTTTGATTTTTTTGTTTCATTGATGGATGTTCTCCCCCGTGACAAGTGCATTTTGGGGCCTGCCCTGTGTATTCGAAGCAGCACAACTGTGCTTTTACCTCCATTCAATAAATCTTATCAGTAGGCCAGATGTAAAGTACTAATGATATTAAGTGAGAGCAAAGGAGACTTACAGGGTGTAAAATAAAAGATCACAATGAAATACCGTATTTTCAGAAGCTATTGAAAGTTTACTATTATGAAGGCACTTACTAACAAGCTGCATCCCTAAAATACAGGTTGACTACCAAGGCCCTCAGGGCACTGCTAGGACAGTTTCTGTCTGGCTTCTGCCTCAGGGCTCCCCCCACCTGCCCACAGTCCAGGACACCATGTAAAACCCCTGGGGCTGCCAGTGACACCACAGCAGAGCTGGTCTTCAGATCCCCATAGCCCTGTCTTGCCAGTTGTGGGCCCTGCTGAGCCAGGCTCACACATGGGCCTATGCTCTGGGCCAGCCTCATCCCAGCCCTGTCCTCAGAGATGTCCCCAGTGCTTGCGGCTGAGGCTTCCCTAGTGACCCCAGCTGCTTTGCTCCTGGCTGGGTGATGGCACAAGCCCTGTCTTTCAGGTCCTGCCCTGACAGACCCCTGGGTAGTCCCCAGCCCCAGGGAGCCACTGGTTTGTGAAGCGCTCTGGCAGTGACTTAGAATTTCCAGTGTAAATTATCACACTACAAATCCCCTGCAAGAAAAAAAAAAAAAGTTTTTAAAATAGAATTTGTCAGAGGAAAGAGTGGAAAAATCAATAAATCTCACAGGTGTTTTGCCCAATCCAACAATAAAGCAGTTCATTAATTTTGGTATATCTTTCATTCCAGGAATAGTAAATTTCCTTCAGATCATAAACATATATCACTACATACATATAATTCAACAGTTAAAAGTATACTATAAGATTAAGAAAAAATGCTGGGTTACACTGGGATTAAGCAGACTGTTTGCAGGGCTCAATGAAGCAGTTTACAATCCTCCTAACAGGTTAGAAAAGGAAGCTTTAACACTGTACCTAGAAACAGTGTGTTCATGACCTCTGCAGGAATTTCCATGCAGACTCAAATTTCCTATCAAGAAAAATTACTTGCCTGGTCTTGCTGCATGATATTTTTTTCTTTCTCTCCCTTCAAACCACAGTGAGCAAAGCTCACCTGACCTTGGATAATAATTTTTTTTCAAGTAATAGTGGCTCTGTTAGAGGTCCACGGCATTCTAGAGCAGATGTTGACTAGGAAGTTAAGAACTTTAATATGACTATAAGCTTAACTATAAATGTCCAGAGAAATACCAATACTCATTGCCATATTCACACACTAGTGTGGACGGTTTTACTAGGGCATGATGCTGACCACAAAGCCCAATAGGCAGCTAAACCCCCCACAGCCACTCATACATTTCCCCTCATTGGGATATGGGAGACACTTAGAAAGGAGAAAGTGAGAAAACTTGTGGGCTGAGATAAAGATAGTTGAATAGGTAAAGCAAAAGCTGTGCACACAAGCAGGGAAATCAAGGAATTAATCCACTGCTTCCCATAGGCAGGCAGGTGTTCAGCCATCTCCAGGAGAGGGCTCCATCACTTCTGATGGTGTCTTCGAAAGACAAACTCTATAACATTAAAAAATACTCCTTCCCGGTTCTTCCCCACAGCTTTTATTACTGAGCTGGATGTCCTATGGTATGGGATATCGCCTTGGTCAACTGAAGTCAGCTGTCCAAACATGTCCAGTCCAAAATTCTTGTGCCCCTCGAGCCTACTCAGTGGTGGGGCAGCATGAAAAACACAAAAGGTCTTGATGCTCTGCAAGCATTGTTCAGCAATAACTAAAAATTACCTATGCTGTAAATACTGTTTTCATTACAAATTCAAAATACAACATCATGTAAGCTACTGTGAAAAAAACCCCACACCTCTATCCCAGCCAAAACAAGGACACTGTTTAAAAATCAATGGTCCTCAATTATTTTAAAAGAAATTTAAACCCTACATCTGCACAATGGATGTTTCTTTACTTGTTGGATATGCAGATCAGGACAATCTAATTTAAAGTCTCACAAAATCATAAAGAAAAGCTACTCTCTTCCCACTTAAATTGTATACCGATATATAAAGAGTAACTGTTGCTGAACTTCTATTCTTTAAAAAAGGGTGAAAATCTTACTCTAAACATGTCATGGAATACCCAGGAGAAGGAAACATAGATATAAGAGTTGACTATACCATTGAAAACTACACCTTTAAAGCTTTTTTGCCTTTGAAGTAGAATGAGGGGAAAAAGCATAGTTCCTCCCTGCCAATAACTGGAGTATAATCAGTGTGGTATTTAACTTTCTATTATTCAGGTTTGTTCTACAAGGCCAAGTATTCTCCCAATATGTGAATTGTCTTTATCTTTTTTAGGTCTGTGGGAAAGGGGCATTACAGTATGAAAACATTCCCCTACAGCTTCTAAGCCCAGAAAACCCAGGAATTATCTCTTCTTTGGATGAAGAGTCATCAGTGGCAATAGTATTATTAACCATTGCACAGTTTCATGTAAATAAGCTCTTCCACTTCACTCCCTTTGAAAATTATTTCAGGTTCAAAAGGCATGGCTACACCAGTAACATAGCCATGTCTTTGACATGTGTTAGTGTAAAAAATCCACTCTGGTTCACAGAAGATAAATTAAAAATGTAACTCTGTACAGTGTGTGCAAAAGGGCAAGAGTCTCTGATTTCTACCACAAAACTTGGGAAGACAAGACATTGCACAAATTAGGTGGATATAATGCACTGGGTTCTTTAAGTGCCCGCACATAAGCTAACCATTTCACTTTATAAAAACAAAGTGATCATCTATACACTGGTGACTTGGAAATGCTGTTGAAAATTCTTATTATCGCAGAATCACAGAAACACACAATAATAGGGGTTGGAAGTGACCTCTGGAGATCATCTAGTCCAACCCCTCTGCCAGAGCAGGTTCACCTAGAATAGGTCACACAGGATTGTGTCCAAGTGGGTTTGGGAAGTCTCCAGAGAAGGAGACTCCACCACCTCTCTGGGCAGCATGTTCCAATGCTCTGCCACCCTTAAAGTGAAGAAGTTCCTCCTCATTTTTATATGGAACCTCCTATGTTCAATTTGATGCCCATTACCTCTTGTTCTGTCATTGAGCACCACTGAAAAAAAATATGGTTAAGTAAAACCTCAGGGGATTTTATTTTTTTCCCCAAATCTATGCTAATGTTAACATTTCTGGCCTGTTTACTTTTCAAGTTCCCACAAGCAAACATACCCTTCTCTAAACAACTTTGGTTTTTTGCTGTCGTGTCTTGGGACAAGTCTTTTAAAGCATAGACATTTAGAATTGAAAGAGCCAAATGAGTGCTCAGAATTCAGTGAAGGAGATTACTGACCAGTTTTGTCATAAATAGTACATCACTGGCAATAGCCCCAGAAAGAGGTGTGAGGTATAAATATGTGTCAATGCCAAGAAAAGTACTTGTAAAGCACAATGAGACAGGAATAGTTCAAAGGTTTTGTTCTGTTTTGACTGTGTGTTTGGGAATTAAAAAGAGAAAGAGAAAAGAAAAAAAATAGTAGTGAGAATCTTAGAAAGATTTGACACTGAATAAGCTTGAGGTGTATGGACCTAAGAAACAGGTTTGGAGGTTTGGCACTGGTCCTCATAATTAATTGACACAAAGAACCATTCTGGTTTTGGTTTGGGTTTGTTTGTTGTTTTTTTTTTTTCTTAAGAGCACCACAGAACACTGAAGATTTAAATAGGTGCATTAGTGCCTTAGAGGCATAGATCAGAACATGGTGCAGTCATATTGTGGAAGAATTCTCTCAGCTAATCATGAAATATGACTCAGTAAACTGTAGTCAGAAACTGGATGGTTTAAATTCATGACTCAAAATATGCAAAAGCCTTCCTCTTACCTGCACTAAACACAGTGTCAAGATGCAAATTGGTTTTAACAGTATCGGATACCTATTGACTAAAAAGATTGCCTAAGAAGAATTTCCTGGAGAAAAAACGAAATACTTGTATCTAGGTATTAAAATTCTGGAAGAATGATGCCAGCAAAAAAAACCAAAAACCTAACCTATTAAGCTGTAGTAAAATTATTTTTAAATTATGCAAATAAATCTGCACAAAAATTAGGAATATAATTTATCAACACTTCTGTATCCCTAAAAATATCTTTCAGCTCCTTTTCTGTGATACAATGTTATTGTTTACTGTGCATTATAACTAAATTAAATATAGCAGTCTTCTGTCCATGTCCCCAAATTAATGATAAACACAAGCAACTTCAAACTATGCTCTTTAGACACAGTGTTTTTTTGTGATGATCATAGATCTCAACTTATCCATAAGTAAAAACTGTTAAGAGTAAATCCCCAGCAAATTACTGTAGAATAGCTTAATTAAAATAACATGGTGTCAGCTACAAAAATATTAATTCTTATTATATACTCATTTACTTTGTAACTGCATCTATTTGGACAGTTTTTAACAGGAATGAAATCTGTGATTCATAGGTAGTAAAACTTCACAACTTAGCGTGCAATGCAAATTCCTGCGCTTTAAAAGAAATACTATTTTCCTGAGAGACTGGAAGAATAAAGTTATTTTTAGTTTTGAAGCTTCACATTCTGAAGCCTGAAGTATGATGTGGCTTTACATTTTCTAACACAATATCCTTATTTGCACATTTGTCATATACTTCAAGTCCCTTGAGTGAACTGAAATATGGTAACATAATGGCAACTATCTAATGATATAATCACCGGGTTACACCCAAAGGTGAATGAGTACCAGAGATAATATACAGCAAAAATCAGCATCAAAAATAAACTCAATGCATCAGAGAACTTGCAAAATTTTCAGCTCCACATGAACCAGCTCAAAATTGTGTAAGGTCTAATTATACTTATTACCAGTTTGAATGGGATGCTTGGATATATAAACAAGAAGTATTAAATAGGAACAGGACATTAATATGAACTCTCTGTATAGCATAGTGGATCTATTCCTGGAAGATTTTGCTTTGTTCTAGTGAATTAAAATTCTAGCTTGACAGATTTTTGTTTAAGTCTAAAAGGTCATAATACAGCCAAACAGCTGTATGCTCCAGTTTTAAAAAAAAGTAATCCTGGATTGGAAATTAGCAAATTTTAAACAACCAGTGAAATCAGCACCTGAAATATTTTTATGAGAATAGAAACAGACTTAGCATTACTCAAAGACTTTATAGAAAAATCATACATGCCAGAAAATATATGATACAAATGAAACCTAAATTCTGATATTGATAACATTTGATACTGAAATTACTGTATGACAGAGAGTCAGATTACTCAGGAGGTCATGCAAGATTATCATAACAGTTTTCTCTGACAGTAAGACCTGCCACCCAGTGTATGACATAGCAGAGGACACATGTAGAAAAATAAAGCTGAAGTTTAGTTTTCAGCTATTGTCAAAGGCTTCAGGAAGACAAATGACTCCACATATTCAGGACTAAGCTTATGTAGCTAACATGTCCTGAGTGATAAGAAAGGTATATTCTCACAGGCTGGCGAATGAATCTACTTTGCATTAAAGTAAGAATAGAGGGTTTTAAATTGATCTTGGGAATTTAAAAGGATGATTAGTTAGAGTAACAGCTAAAACTCACAAATAGGCTTTCTTTGTTAGCCAAAAGCAGGAAGAGTTATTCAGTAAAACTGTTTTTCAGTTTTATTACCTATAACTGAAAAATGACACACATTCAGTTCTACTTTGGATGAATTTTTAGAAGACTGTGAATGTAAAGTTGCTATCAAAAAACCTGCTTGATGCTGATGAATTATGTTCACAATCGCAGTAAGGAACATGATTTGTTTGGGGACTCTGAATTACATTTTGAACATTACATTTGATACCTTCTCAGTATTTCATATTATCATATGTAGATTATTAATAGACTTCAGTTATCCTTGTCTTGTACAGGCTGTAAACAGCTCATTCAGATTTTCATTTCCACTGGACCAGATCACTGCAGAAAATTATTCATCTGTCTACGAGCATGTACTAACTCAATTTTCTCATAGTTTCATTAGAAGAGTGTTATTAATACACTGTACCAAGATACAGCATTATTTACCCTCTTTCTACTTTTTTTTTATGGGGAAACAAATTTTAAATTCTCCTCAGACAGAATTTCAAAGAAATATGTAAAATAGTTGCAATGTAACTACTGTAAGTGGCAGCAATTTTCTTCTACACTAAGTTGCTTCTCAGGTGAGAACATGCATCTTCTAAATCTTTTCAGCAGATTGAAGAATGGTTTTCTGGCCCCTTGGAAGTCAACGTAACTCTTCTTCTATACAAGCTTGGGTATGTATTTCAATATTTTGCTTGACAGAAAAGTCTAGATATAGACTCTCATGGGCTAGTTGAAGAATATTTTAATCTAAAAATTCTCCCATTACATCTCTCTCTCCAGCATTCTGCAGTACGTTACATTCATGAACAGACATACAGGTTTGTTGTACAGATTAACTGCATTATCTGCTAATATTTAACAAATGAAAACATATTTATTTATATAACATATTTTTGTGATGCTATTTGTCAATTTTTATTGTAGTTTTAAATTTTACTTCTCTATTTTACTTAAAGACAAAGGGTGGCAGGTATCTGGTAGGTCAGGCAAATTTCAGACTCTCTTTTGTCATAACTTTGAAAAAAAGCCACCTTATTAATATGCAAATGGCACGGACTCAGTTTCCAAGCTAATTTTTTTTCTGTTATGTTATATGCCTCAAAATACAGTGTTAATTTCCTTAAAGCTTGACAGCAGGTGGCAAGGTAACTACCATCTCTAACACAAAGGGTACAACAAGGGACTTCCCTGACATAGCAAATGTTTGGAAATACTACCTAAAAGCAGAAATAATAATAATAGAACTCTATTCCTGAACTACAGAGCAAATTAAGTTTCATTAAATACCTTAGAAAAGACAGACTTCTACACTGATGAGAAACACTTAGGCTATATTTACTCTATTTAATGATATTTGTAGTTTTATTAAAAAGAAAGATACAAAATAAAGACATTGTAGCATTTACTACATTAGGGAGAGGATATCAAATACTACCCTGGCCTAGGAGACGCGGTCTCACTATATTTACTCTAGTTCTATATGACATATAGCATAGTACAATATTGTCCAGAATTATGAGATTTAGTAAATTTATGTCTCGAGTTACTGCCTTTGCAGTTACTGTGTCAGTCACATAGGAAAATTGCATTCTAAACTCAAGATGGAATTCAGAGCTTTGAACTGTACCCAACTGAGGAACTGTTATAGTTTCAGAAAGTTTTGTTTAGGTCTTTTTTTTCTTCCTCTGAGTTTACAAAAAGCAAAGATAGAACTCAGATGAAAAATTTAAAGTTAATGATGACTTATGACAACATTTTTCAAAATGAAAGCTGTCAGCACCTGAATATTTGGTTTGTATTCACCTCTGCTAAGACACTGTGTTTGTATCACTTTAACAGAAAGAAAACTAGTAAGGATTTTGACTTTAACAACAAGTAATACTAGGTACTACTGAACATTTTGGTAATTTTTTTTTGTTTGAGTGACTTTATATGTCATGGTGAAGTAATTTAAAATTTTAAACAATAGCTGACAAATTTTGTTTTTCTTCCTCAGTTAAAAGCTACAGCTATATACAAATTGCTGGGTTCTTAAAGGAAGGATTAAAAAATCTTACCTAACAAAAGTCTTGATACTGTTTTAGTTACTCTTGATTAAAATAATGAAATATTTGATTTAAGTATTCAAGTTAACGAAAAGTGGATTAGGTTCAGTATTGAAGCAGTGAATTTAAGAGGGTATACAAATTCTGGTCTTGCTATGTCTATTAAATCTGACAAATTTTTGCAAGTGTATACATGTGCGTACATGTTTGTTATTCAGTTTGTAATCTCTGACATTTACTTTTACAAGATATTTGGAAATAATTTACAGAACAGCCTTTAGGCCTAGCAGTATCATACACATGCACAATAAGAATCATTCTGGTTTAACTATTTCCTAGGGGAGATTTAGGGGGATTTTGTAAATGAAACACTTATAGTAGTCACAAAAAAGGAGGAAATTACATCAGTAAACTATATTTCTAACAAGGGAGGTCCTGAGATGTTAATTTCAATTTTTTTTCCTCAAATAACATTTCAAAAATCCTTAGCTAAACAATATGAGGGAGAAACAGCTACTATAGACAACACATAGTATTTCAGAACTGTTAAGGTATTGATTCTAACATAAAGCATAATCCCAAATAAAAAGAATTGTTGTATTTTAACAAATATAAGAAAGAAATCTGGTTAAATTGGGACAAGTTTATCTGGAAGGGATATCTCATTAAAAATGAGAGAGAAAGAGACCTTTCTTGATCATTTTAATTGACTATCTTAACTATTTTGCAAAATATTACTATATATTCTATCTTTATTTTTAATTAACTATCTCCTCCGTTTCTTTTGCTCTTCTCTTTTTCCATTCCGTATTCTTCTTCTTTTATCCACATAACTCTGGGCTTAAAATACTTCTTATTTTAAACAATAAATGTTTCCAAACAGTTAGAATTTAATAAAAATAACAGTTTCTTTAACCCCCTAATTCTCAATGTGTTCTTAAAATAACAACTTTTATTTCCTTTCATATGCAGAATCTTAGGTTTTAAGTTTACATTAATACTAAGTACACTTCTACTTGGGCAAATTTCTGTTTAGATGAAATTCTGGGATTCTAACAGTTAATCTGAAATTGTCAATCTTGAAAACTCTACATATGCAGAATTTGGAAATAGGTCAAATAACATATAAATCTTTTTCATGATTCTCCATCCAATTAGGCTATTTAGGATTAGCTGTCAGGACTCTAGAGCTTCAAACAATATTGATTATTTGTCAGATTATGCTAATATGGCCAGTTCTACAGGAGATAAATATTTGTACAGCCAAATAACACTTGACAGAAAATATATACATATTAAGACATAAATATTAACAAATTCATTCTGGTGATTGACATGGAAGTGTACAGAACATTAAGATCCACCCTTCCCTGATGGTCATGGGAACATAAAATACAAAACATCATTTCTTATTCAGGTGGATATGAAGTCAAAAAAACCAACCATAGGTCAAAGATGTGAAAACACAATATTCAAAAGGGAGAGTAAATGAACAGTATATTTCATATGTTTACATTGTAGCATAGTTAATCACAATTATCTAGACAGCTCCTGTGAAAAAAATTAAAATAAATCCTCAAAAATTCATTCTGTGTCTTCATTTGTTAATTCTTTTATTAGTAGTCCTTCATGAGAACTACATTAACAACTGTAGTTGTAAAAATATTAAAACAATACTTCTTAATTTTTTTTCATAGTTTCTAGATTACAGGCTAGTATTTTGGAAAAAAATAATATTATTAAGGAGCACTATATGATATGGTTTGTCTTTCACACCTTACCTTTGGGCTGTTGCTGAATGAATAACTGAACATGAACCGGTAATGTGTGCTCGTAGCCCAGAAGACCAACAGTATCCTGGGCTGCATCAAAAGAAGCGTGGCCAGCAGGTCAAGGGATGTGATTCTCTCTCTCTCCTCTACTCTGGAGTAAACCTATCTGGAGTATTGTGTTCAGCTCTGGGACCCCAGCAAAGAAAGATGTAGACCTGCTTGACTGAGTCCAGAGGAGGACCGCAATGATCATCAGGAGTTTGGAACACCTCCCTTGTGGGTACAGGTTGAGAGAGCTGGGGTTCTTCAGCCTCGAGAAAGCTCCAGGGAGACCTTATAGCAGCCTTCCAGTACTTAGAGGGGACTTACAGGAAAGATAGGGAGGGACTCTTTATCAGGGAGTACAGTGACAGAACAAGGGTCAACAGTTCCAAGCTGTTTATTGTTCCAATTCTTTATTGTGAGAATGGTGAGACACTGGTGTGGCAGGTACAGCCTCCCCCACAGACAAAACACATGGGCTGTGCTGAGCAGTTTGGCACCTCAGCCAGAGCAGTTTGAGGCCTCGGCCATTCAGTTGCACCTCGTGGTACTTAACTGGCGTCTCAGGGTCTGGACTCCTTAGCAAACAGGCTCGGGGTGTGCGCTTTTGTGTTTTGTCCGGGCCTGTCCTTCAGCCACATTGCACCTTCGGCTAGGGTATAAATGGGGACCTGCCTGAGAGCCAGGGGAGTTGGTTCTTCACAGAGCAGCAGGCCTGGCTGTCGGACCCTCCCCTTGGACACACTGTCCAAGGATACTTCCACGGATTGAGGGAGTCTCCATGGATCGAGTGAGCCTTGCCCCTCTTTGGGTGAGTGGTGTCTTGGGCAGTCTGGTGTGGAAGGTTTCCCATTTTATGAGTGAGGGTTTGCCCATTTTGGTTTGTCATTCCTTAAACTTAGGAATCAGTTGTGTAGTAGTTATTTCCCAACAGACATCCGAACTCGTTGTTTAGTCAAAAGGAGTGCTGGCAACCCTAGTTGCAATAAACCCCATTTATGGATAGTGGTTGCTGTTTGTTTTGTGGGTGCCTCCGTGACAACTGGAACAGATTGCCCAGATAAATTGTGGAAGTCCACTCCCTCAAAGCGTTCAAGGTCAGGTTGAATGGGGTCTTCAGTAACATGGTCTAGTGGAAGTTCCCTGACCATGACAGAGGAGTTGGAACTAGATGACCTTTAAGGTCTCCTCCAGCCTAAACCATTTTATGATTCTATGATACTAGGACACATTAAATTTGTGGTTTTTTTTTTCTTCATGGAAAAAGGTACATTAATCAGGTGATACCTTCTATGCACTTTTTTTTTTCTCCTTAGTATTTTGCATAGTATAAAGTAAGAACCAGTGCAATTAAGTACATGTCAAATAACATGCAGTTATTCATTCAATAGCAGTTAGTGTAATAAAGCATTATGCAGACTGAATGAAATATGATAACATGGGTGGAATACACCTATTTTTGTAGGATCTTTGAACAGGAAATATAACTTTTAAAACAGGAAAATATGAAAGCAGCAAAATATATAGAAATGGACTAAAGGCCCAATGATGTCTTAGGCCTCAAACATCACTACAAATGAAATTATTCATATTGGAGATATTACTTGTGTATTCTTAGAGGTTTGACCCCAGACTCTTAATGAATTCTGTTAATGATCTGACATACAAGACAAAGAGTTAATTAACCAGGAAGAACAATGTAGAATAGAAGTAGAAAATGCAGAATTGTGATCTCGGTTCTGAAAAAAATTTGTTACTTTTAGTGAATAATGAAATGAATATGAACAAACTCTTATCATAAAGTTTAGCTCTAAAGAGATAAAATGATCCTTGGATGTACAATAGCAAGACTGGACATGTTATATTTATTTTGGTTTTGATAATAGAATAACTGTTATTAGAATGCTGTATTCTGCTCTGGTGTTCATTGTTCAAGAAGGTGCTAATAAACAGCAGACAGTACAGAGAAGAATGCAACATTTAATGGCTGAAAAGCGTATCTGATACTGAAAGAGAACGAGCCAAATTATTTAATTAAGAGGAGTGTCTAGAGTTTATGTAGTTCAGTATCCTAAAAGTAGTTTTTGAAATATGTCTGGTCATTTGCAAAAGAAAAGAGAGAGATGAGAATGAAGAAAAGGATCATGAGTGATTTGTACAGTGGAAGAAATATTGGGCAGAAGTATACAGGATTACCAATTTTTGCACAAGAGAGTACTTTAACTGTCACTGTCTTTCCCCTTGCTAATCATTCTTGAACTTCTGGACCTGAAATAGTATTTTAACATTCAACTATATTTTTGTTTTTGTGGTTTAAATTCTTACATTCTATACTCAATAAAATGAGAAAAAAAGACAATGTCAGAGAATGAGCTTTTTTTCGAAACTAATTAACTCCTCAACTTAGTCTATTGGAAATAAGCAGAAGTGTTCAACTTGTATCCACTTGTTTCTGGCAGAGAATGTTACTATGTCAGACCCAAGTGAGTCCTTTCTCACAAGTAAGTAAAAACGTAATGGCTCTCCTGCCAAAGTAATTGGAATTAAAAACACTTCCCTTGAGCTATATAAGTTTAAGTTCCTGTGTTGTCTTCAAGACACTCACAGTTTAACACAACTATCCATCTTATGCTATACATTCTTTATGGTGTGGAAGAGTCTAACAAAAACTCAGCAAGGAAAACTTGACCTTCCTCCTTTTTTGACCTGGCCTTCATTCACAGAAATGAAGAATACATTTTAGATGCATGAGGTACAAGATGCCTAGCTAGCATAATCAGTTTCTCCTTGACTTGACCTGATTGGCTTCAGTGTTGGAAGTGTAGGACTCCTAGAATGAGGCAAAAACTTTAACTACAATCAAGTCCTTTTACTAATGAGCTGTGCATTATTATAATCTGGCTCCGGCTGTTGTCAGAAAAAGGTATTAAATATTTACCATACTAATTAAATAGGATTAATCTGCCAACAGGAAAGAAAGATAGAGTGGCAGTATTTGAAAATAAAATACAATAACATATTCATCAGAATATGCTCATATACTCATTACAGTTTGTATAAGAAGACATTACAAAGCTAAAAAATGAAGTAACATGAAGTTCACTGGCATTCTTTTAATAAAATTTAAGAGGGAATTTAATTAATACAATGGTAAAAAGATCACAAAAACATGCCTCATTGTATATCACTGAAAAATAAACACAGGCAAGATATTCAGCAATCAGCCCTAGTTTGTGATCCAGTACCACCTTTATGATGTATGTGTACTGTATTTATTCACTAGAGCTATTGAGCATGCTATAACTCCGTTGAAAAACCACATCATGATTTTCCTAACAAATGGAATATAATCAGCAGTCTGCTGACGAGAAGATTCTGATCAGACACTGCTGAGGCATAGCATATAAACAATTATCTCTGGTGTTTGTACCCACACTTTCTCATCAGATAAAAATATTATAACTTGCTTCCACTTCTTCCTATTCAATGATCAGTATTTTCTGTAGAATAAATGTGTATATAGAACATACTGGGCATTGTTCAGGTATGCAACTTTACGCACAAATGAGTCAATATTGTGACATAGCTGTGATGTGGTCAGGCCATGTGACATAGCAAAAGAGAAGCCCAACTAACAGATCAAGAAGATGGTGAAAACAGAAGTAAAGAAAAAAAAAAGCTAGTGGTTTCATACCTTGGATGAAGTCCATGCCAATAGTGTAGGTCACTGTGAAAAAAACTTGGTGATACTCTGACTGGGAAAAAAATGTATATATAATGGAATTTATAATTAATACATAGAATGAAATTTGACTTATTAGAAATGTTAAATTTTATGAGGCGGTCAACTGAAATTTATAGTAATTTTGGAGTAGAACTAAAATATTCATAGATGGGCATGTAACTACCTTCAATATGAGGCTGAAGCTTTGAAGTGATCTTCAATGAAACGGCTGGTGAAACGGAGAATGTAGCAAGTGCCTTTGTAATATCTAAATGAATTGAGGTGGATGCCTTAATCTATACCACAAGATCACCAACTAATGACATCAATTTTAAAACTATTAAAAATCCCAAACAAAATTCTTCATTAAAAAGTCAAAGGAAAAATACACACAAAAAATATTTACTTTGCCGTAGTCTGCTTTTTAACTTCCTTCTCAACAATTTTCCTTAAAAAGAGACATTTACATGAATATATAGATGATCTTGAATTGATAATTATAATTCAGGTGACAGAAATATTGAATCAATATATAGAAAAATCAGGATGGATAAGCAATATTGTATTGTTTTGCAGCAATTTCTACCCGATGTGAAGTACATAATTTGATTGTATTTACTTATTTATTTGAAAAAAAATAACACAATACAAGCCTAGATTACCTACGCTTCTAAGGAAAAGCAATGTACTAACAGGAAAATAATATCAGCTTATTATGGAAATTTGTCTATATTTATCTAAAACCTCCAGGCTATTATAAAGTACCTTGTGACCTTATCGTGGAAATTCAACAGTTCTGCTGCTACCACTATGATTAGTATGTAATCTCAGTAGAACGTGCTTTCATTTTCTTTTTTTTTATCTTTAAGATTAAAATCACATATATTATGGTTGTTGCATCAACTAATAATGCCATACATAGCCAGCTTCCTCAATTAGTTTTATGTTCATTTTAGCAAAACCCTACTAGGCTTGCTTTATCTGCCCGTGACATTGTTTTCTCACACATTTCCCTACCATCACTTTTTTTATCTTGTTCAGAGATATCCAGTTAAAAGAATCCTATCACCAGATAGGATCACTGTGACACATGCAACAAGCTGTACAGTCTCTCCTTTTTTTTTTTTTTTTTTTTTTCCCCTGTCCTCATATAATCAAAAACTGAGAGAACACATTTATTTATTGAAGTTACAAAATGCAATGGTTTGCAGGCTTTTAGCAGTTTTGAGTCAGCCAGGGCAGCTGACCTCAGTTGGCTACAGGTGTATCCCATCCCAAAAACATCATGCTCAGTATAAATTGGGAAGTTTGGGAAGAATGGAGGGATGTCTGTTTGGGCTCCTTCTCTTTTTGCTTCTGCAGACTGCTCTCCTGTTTATTGTGACCAGGGTATGTATGCTGGGATGAGTATAACTTTGTTTACTTTATACTTGCATTGGTATTAGTTTGGTTGTTTCCTTAAATTCATTTCAACTTGAGAGTCTCCTCTCCTTTTCTCAATTTCCTTTCTTGGCTGAGGAGGGTTATCACATGATAGAGCAGCTGCTGAAGCGTAGCCCTGAATATGGGCTAAATGCACACAGCATTTGTTTGGGGTCTGACTTAAATAGCTCCATTGAGAGAATTAGAGAGTTTTAATTTGTGAGTCTTAAAGGATTGAAGTTTAGTGGATATGAGTGAGCTGTTTATCATGTTGAAGATGTGAGTAGGACAGTCACTAGATGCAGCTTTCTGATATTTGCTTCTAGAGCTGCTTTTGAAGCTGTGGTCAGCTTTACCACTGTTTGTTATTGGCTTTGTGTTTTAACACTTTCGAGTGTGGGCATAGAAGTACTGCTCTGCTATGTTCTTTGTTAAGTTATGATGTTTTAAATTCTTATCTAACTACAAGTATTTCTAATGCTATGGAATAGTAGCAGGCACAGAGAATTTGGTATACCCTTGGGATGCTTTCACCACCTTGATCACACTGTTAGGCCAGTTCTTGGTTTTGCTTTGAGCAAAACATTAGTATGGGGTGGATGTGGTATAGCTGCTACAGCCCTTGCAATGGGCCCTGCAGCTGTCTCAGCTCCTACAAGAAGCACTGCAGCTACATAGCCACTGGTGATGTATCTGACCTAGGGACTCAACCAGTGCCAGGGTCAGTCACCT
Source organism: Baryphthengus martii (assembly GCA_013396935.1). Classification (NCBI taxonomy): domain Eukaryota; kingdom Metazoa; phylum Chordata; class Aves; order Coraciiformes; family Momotidae; genus Baryphthengus; species Baryphthengus martii. Next base: position 19,826 of record VWZK01016703.1, on the reverse strand, counting down.
CTTCAGAGAAGAAGAAACACACAAAAATAACACGTCTTGCAAGGATATTACAGGCAAAAGAATTAGAGGTGACCACTCAATGTCTATCCCTAAACAAACTGAGATTATATAAAGGTTACAGCTGTAATTAAGGTGAGCAGCTTGTTATTTGGCTGCTCTGATACTAGAATAATGGAGCTGATGATTTGGACTTAGAGGGTACACAAGCCAAGCAGTTGGGACTGTACTGTCATACATTAGCATTTTTAGCTGGACAAATAAGGCACCAATGGGGGGTGATTTGGGCACTTGAATGCAACAATATGCATTCTTCCCCATGGGCTGACATCAGATGGTTTTTCAACAGTAGACACAAGTCCATGGAGTTACTCAGCAAGATGTACAAAATATTGTCCACAAAGGAGGATGGATTCCACTCCCCACCTGTACCAATGAGCATTTCAGCTGTCATGAGAAAGCATTCACCTGTAAGACCTACTTGAGAGAAAGTACACACCACAAGGCACTCTGTCTTTTCTTGCATAATCATTGGGAAGACATGAGAAAACGGGACAGCAAACCTACTTTGGGTATTTATGCACGAATTGCAAGGTAAGATCACAAAAGCAGGCCCTTCCAGGAAAAGTGCCACTCCGGTTCTGGCAGGCAGCCCTCCAGATGGCACATGTTGATGACAGGCCCTCTGTTTGAAATTGGAGGGGCCCTGCCTCTGGCCAGGTGGAGGAGACAGATAACTGAGTTTATTGGACTTTGTGGGTTTAGTGTCCTGGCACATCAGAATCACAGGAATATAAGCCTCTAGAGGACGTTGTTTTCATTTTAACCTGTGAGTCTCCTCTGCTTTTCCCCATCCCCCTTCTTAGCTGGCGAGGGGTCATCAAGTGATAGAGCAACTGCTGTAGTTTAGCCACAGATATGGGCTAAACATAAACACAAACTAAATAAAAAAAACAAACAAAATGCCCAAACAAATATGTTATCTGAGTAGGACTGTTTAGGAGGTAAACTCTCAGATCTTTTAAGCTTCCTTCACTGAAAAATTGACAAAAATTTGATCTTAAAAGAAAATAATTCTTTTTACAAGGCTTTCCTATCTCTCTGCTCATTACTTGACAGACAAAGTGTAAAAAATTGTTTCATAAGCTTGTATTAAGAAATTGATACAGATGCTTCTCCCACTTTAAAGAGTAGGACTCTTGCATGACAAAGAGATGACTGTAATTCACACAACCTAAACTTTTCAACTGAGTCTCAAACAGATCATGAACAGAAATTAATTCAGTCTCTGCTGTTGATATTTTTGACAGCCAGTGTCTGCTTCAAGAGCATAAAATAGAGGAAAATGTTTCCCTTTGTGCAGCAGGGTAAACAATCTGTATATGCAGTGTTATTAATGACAGTTTTTACTTTTCCTGCATACTGTTGCTTGTAGTACAGATATCTGTGTACTTGAAGGGAGATATTTAAGTTAGAAAATACTATGATGTTGGGTAATGCTAGATTTCACAAACTTAAATGATCATCCTCAAAGAATACTGAAGTTCTTCATTTAGATAAAGAAAATATTCAACAAACCAGATTCAGCAAGTCTCTTAGGGTTTGTATACTAAGAACAGAAAGGCTTAAACATCAGACTTCCTTGGACAGAACAAAACCTATGTTCTAGTTTAAAGTTTTACTAATTGTTATTGAATAAGTTAGCTATTCAGTATAACTTTCAAGCTTTTGTCTTTAAGCTGTATAGATCTGGCAGAGTTCTGAGATATGAAGGTGGTTTCTCCATGGTTGAGTTTCACAGACTATGAAACTCTGATTATATGCTTTGAGCTTTATACATTCAATACTTAAAATCAGTGGGCTTCAGACTGTAGGAGGTGCCACACTGACAGATCTCAAGTTTGATATTCTCTAGTTAAAATGAAAAAGCCAGTACTGCTGCAAGTAAAGGGTATTCAAAGAATAACTTCCCTACATATTTTAGTTTGTGACCCATTTTATGGGAAGACAATGATACCACGTGAAGTAGATCTTTAGTATTTCTGTCATGCTGATTAATGTAACAGAAGAAATATGGCTGAGTCTTCCCTGAGGAAGAAGCAAGTACAAGCTTTTGAGCTTCCTTAATACAGCAACTTACTTAAATAAAATAATACAATTAAGCTTATTCAAATGTAAGACTAAATCAGAATGCTATTAACTGTTGTTCAGTGCACTGAAGTGTGAAATATATGCTTTTATGTTTGCTGCAAAAAACATGCACTTTTAACATTAAAGGCATGGCATAGAATAATACAACAAAGGAAGGAGAAGATAAATAATAGATAAAAATAGCTACAGTCTGTGACTTACATGCATAATATACATGAATGCACATGAGCAAGGAGGAAAAAATCAACCTTTGTAGCACCAAAGGGAAAAACAAGGCAGAAATCCTAACCTATTTGGTTAGCTAAGCTTCTGATAGTGTCTGAAAATGATGTATGCCACTTCAAACAGAAGGACATATGATTGAGAAAAGACAAGCTGATCCTGCAATCCTATCCTTGTGTTCATCAACACCTACCCTGCTTAAGTTTAGACTACTGTGGTCGAGATCAGATTCAGATTCTCAGAACTAAATGATATGGTCATGAGTTTTTTATAAACCAGAAGGACGCAAACCATATGTAGAGAGCTAGAGAGTTTATTATTAGCCCAATTAGTGTTTTAACAGTCTAATAGCCCAAATGTTAGTTCAGTTACACTAATATTCACTAATAATCCAAATTAATTCAAAGAAACCTTGGTAATACAGGTAACTGGTTTTGCTGGGGTGGGGGGGAGAAGAGAAATAATAAAAATCACTTGACCCTGGTGCTATGCTCTCCCTTTGCACATCCCAGGGATCCTAACATGGGCAGTCTCAGAAGGATGAGGAATGCAGGCTGGCTGTGGAGAGCTGTCAGCACCTTGATGGCTTTGCTGAGAAGAGTAGGATGTACTGCTAAGGGTTTCCTCCTGCTTGTTACCAGAAGTATGGGGTTGATAATTTCTTCCAGATTGGGCCTGCAGTTTGTTTGAGTTTGTTTTGATATGGTACCCTGTCACAGCCCACTTCCTTCTCCCAGATTGGCAGCTGCAGTGTGGCAGTGGCCCCCAGCCTTCCCCCCCGCACCACCAAAGAACTATTATTTCTCAAGCAGTGATGGAGGTGGAGGGAGCTGGGGAGGAGGAGTCAACTTCTCCCCAGCAGGGCCATCCCTAGAGCTGAAGCTGGAACAGGGGCAGCAGCAGTCACTGGCCTCAGTGCAAGGGTTAAACCAGTGACAGCCATCTTGGGCCAAAGTGAGGTGGAGCTGCTGCACTGCTGAGTCAGTGCATGGCTGGGAGCCTTATGTAAACAATCATAAAAACCTTACTTTATGGGCTATAGTGGCTTAGACCATGCACATTCACTTTACTGGCACAGCTCAAGTGTGAGCTGTTTACCTTTGCCCTATTTCTAGGCCTGATTTATCTTTCTGTAAAAACAGTTGTGCAGTTTCATCCTGCCACCTTAATGAAAGTCAGAAACAATACCAAGTAGTCTGCTTAATCCTTAAACTATCATGAGATTATGGACACACCTCTAGAAATCCATCATCCAAAAGAAACAGGAGAACACCAAGTACTGGCTAAAGAAAAAACAGTGATGCACCTCTAAAGATGCACCTGAAACCAGATACATTTTTCAAAAATTATGATGAACAACTGTAGTTATTACATAAGTAGGAAATAACAAATCAGAAAGTGGCAGTCTTAACCAGATAACTTTTAACATTAGCATTATGAAGCTTTTTGGCTGAATTTTAACAGGGCCTAACATCTAAAGACATAGAGGTATGAAGTTCTAATCAAAAGCACTCAAAAAGGTTCTGAATAAATAGATATTAATTTTATGCAGCCATATGGTTCAAGGGAAGAGAGACACTTAAATATCATTCCATTTTAGAAAATCCTAGTTTAAATCTCTGGGGTTGAGAGCATGAGAATTTCTGAGTGAAGGTACAGAGAAAAGAGGAGATAGCTGGAGTTGTGCCACTATTCTTGAAAAGCAAAGGTGAAAGAGATGGCTGAACATGGGGACAGACACATCTTGCAGCCTGCAAAAAGCTGTAACAGGCACATCTGTCAGAAGAGATACCAGTGGATTGTACTTTAGATCTGTTACTTTCTGTGCTACAGTGCTCATCTTAAGTCATCAACAATGCAGGTTGTATATTTTGCACTGTCGTCAACAGACCTTTTCCCATTGACTTGAATCAGCGCTAAATTCAAAAGCTTAGACTGAAGTCTTAGATTATGTCAGATAGTTATTCCAAATGCCTGACATTAGATATCTTTTAATTATTCCTCAGTCAGTTGTGCATTCGCAAGAAAGATGCCACTATTTTGACCTTATTTTCCTTATTACTCATAACTTAAAACATTAATTTCTAAGAACAAAAGATGTCATGTTAATTTATATGAACTGGTAATATCTTAAACATCTAATTCCAACACATACAATACAGTGGTATATAATAACTAATAGGAACTAAGAGAAGGTAAGGGGAAAAAGATAACATTCAGCAGAGCTACAAGTTGGGAGTTTCAGGATAATAGCATAAAATTGTTGAAAAGGAAGAGAATAGAAATACAACTGACAAGGAGTTTAGGATTTTAAGTGAACTCAATAGAAAGATTAGCAGAAAAATCACTGTACTGGAATCACTGCCCAGAAGAAACTCCTATATTGACATGGAGAAGTGGCAGGAAATCTCTTGCAAAAGTATTCCATATTAAAAATATTAACATTAAAACAAGAGTAGGAAGCAAATACTTGATATTTAACACCTTTTTTCTTTTCCTTATCTGACTGATCATTACCATAAGATTCTCAAGAGGCTACAAAGTTTTGAAAAGCGTGTACTTTACTGCTTTAAAGATGCAAGACACAATTCTGTGTATTGAAGAAATATGAACAGTAAAGACTGTAGAAAAAGTGGTGTAATTGATATGTAAACCATACATTTAATTAAGGTATGTGTAAGGATTCCTGATTAGTAATTAAGGGATTCTGCTGATACATTTCCAAACCAAATCCAATCATGTATAAAACCCTGCAAAATATTTTTCCTTTATGAAACTTGTTTACCTTAGCACGAATAGCACTCATAATCCCAGCACCATTTTAAATAAGAATATGCAATAGTTACTTCCACCCCAAGGTGATGTTGTTTTTTTAACTCAAAAGATTCAGGAACCTCCAGCTTTACATGCAGATACTACTCATTATTGTTTCAAATGATAAATACTCAGTGGTGATGAATGCAAAGGTAGCTAGATGTATTTCAATTAAGAAAAGGAAAACTGATCTTTAAACATAGTCAGCAAGCCATCATTCAAAATCCACTAATATTGAATTATTTTTAATGAAATGTTCATTACAGTTGCACTTCTAAAACACTATAAAACGTTCTGCAGAGACAATACATCTACTATGGGGCAGAGGTACTAATTGACAGTGGTGACTTGACTTTGATTTGCCATCAGGTGCCCACCAAGCTGCTTTCTCACTTCTCTTCCTCAGAAGGACAGGGGGAGAAAATAAGATGAAAAGATCCTGTGTTAAGGACTAGCAGATCACTTAGCTGTTACTGTCACAGGTAAGATAGTCTCGACTTTGGGGAAATTGCTTTATTGCCAATTAACAACATAGTGGGACAGTGAGAAATAAAAACAAAATGAAAACCAGTTTTTCCCCAAACTCGGTCTTCACTGGCTCGGGTTAACTCAAGACTTTTCTGTCTCCTTCTCCCTGAGTGGCACAGGGGAAGGGGGAACAGGGGAACTGCTCAAAGTAAAATTAATGTCATGACACTGGCAGAACTGAACAGTTTACACATACTCACCTCATCTTTTCACAATAATAATAAAAGAATCCTCACTATTGTACAACGATCCCAACTCTGCTTTTGCAATTAAGCCAGTTATTGGTGCTTTGATGTATATATGAGGGGTTTTTTAAAAGATGTCTAACCAAAGTGCTTTTAAATGAAAATGACACTCTTATGTATTAGATGTGATCATATTATACAAGAATTGCATAGCTTCTGATACACTAAGTTCATAGAAGTCACAAGAAGTAAATTATGTTATATTGATTCCCACTGTTTTCTTTGATTTGGGGCTAGAAGTAAGATATTCATCCTAAATATCCTTCAGAGCTGTGAATGCCAGTTGTTATATGTGTGCTTTTTTTGTTATGTGCTCATAGTTACAATCGTTTCAATAATATGATTTTCTGCTTCTATATAATTTATAAGAATCTGAGGTAAGTGGCATATGGGGCAGAAAAGCGGTAGCACAAAACTTTGATGAACCAGGTGAACTAAAGATCACAAAGAGGTCCACTGCTATCTTTTACCACCATTCCACCTTCCTGCAGTCTCTCACTATTTGTCTTCTATCTTTTGCCAGCTTTTCAGCTATATTGGATTTTGAAAGTATTTAAGCTCTCAGCTCCCACATATCAAAGCATGGACTAGGTATCTACCTGATCCACTCCCACAGACACCCTGAGGAGCACATTTCCATCCAACTTTCCTTCTGGGCCTCAACCTCCTGCAGCCCCTGCCCTTTCCACATCACAGGCAATTCAGTGAGCTCACAGTGACATACAAGAAAGCAGTGTTTCAGTGAGCTCACAGAAAAGCTGGGAGGAAACTCCAGTTACTTACTCAGCAGAGCCCTAAGGATAACAGTGTTTCCAATCAGCTCCTGTGGATGCTGCTGAACAAATACATCAGACTTCCAGCATCTCATAGAGAATTAGACAAAAAAAGGGCTTGGGGATTGTCTCTTCTGATCTAATACCTACCTTAAACCTGTAGAAAGATCCATACATTGCAGCATATTTACTCCCAACACTTGTGCTTTTTTTTTTTTTTTGCAGCAGAGGTCTGTATGTACTTCTCACTCCACCAATATTTTCCCTGTGCTTTCACTAAATGCCTTGCTTTTTTTGAAACAATTTGGTTTTGTCTCATAAACAGCATATTTCCTTACTGCTCTTTCCTTGAAAGAATGGAATTTTTAAAAAATCATGTATAGAAATGATACAGATTTTTTTCCTAGGATTTCACCCTTGGTACAAATTAATTACATTAGCTAAAGTATCTTCTTTTTTACGAGTCCTGGCTTTGTTGGTGTTACTGATGTGTACAAATGCTTCTTAATCCCATGGAAATTTCTTCAATCTCCTACTACTTCAGTTTGAAACCCATTCTTGGTGCCTAAAATTTTGCAATTGCTTTCTTCTATGGCATCTGTCACCATAACTTTTACTAAATCCACCAATAGATAATCCTATTTCATATCAATACCAGTGAGCTTAGAAAAGAAAGTGGAAGCTTCACTGCTGTAGGAAAAATGAATAAAAGAGAAGCTCAAGAGTTTGCATTGCCATTGTTGGCTTTGCTGCAGGTTTGTTGTATAACTTTATTAAGATACACTGCATTTTTGAGTTTCTTTCTCTGTAAAAAAAAAAAGAAATCTTGATATTCACTGAGGTTTTTGGATGTCTATTTGCTGCTTTGTTTTCTAATATGTAACTATATAGGACAGTTTACTTTTATGGCTACTTGTCTTAAAAATATATATAGAATATGGTTCTTTGTAACAAGAACATTAGTATCTCAGTTAGCAGAAGAGTGAACATATTAAAATGTACTAAGCAGCAAATATAACTATGAAATATTTTATGTGTTTAATCTTACTCAAAGGCACAAAGTATTAGTAACACACTGTGGTGGGTTGACCTTGGCTGAGTGCCAGGTACACACCAAGTTGCTCTATCACTCCCCCCTCCCCCCAACTTCCCTCAGAATGCCAAGGGGGGAAGACAGTAAGATGGGAAGAGCCCATAGGGTACGATAAAGGCAATTTAATAGGAAGAAAAAGCAAAAAGAAAGCCACACAAGAAATGAAGCAAAACAAGATCTTATTCTCTACTTCCCATCAGCAGGCGATGTCTGGCCTCTACCAGGAAGCAGGGCTCTGGTACGTGTAGCGGTTGCTCGGAGTACAAGCGTCTTCACAAATGAATGACCTCCAACCCACTCCTCCTTTCTCTCCCTTTTATACTTGAGCTGACCTTACATAGCGTGGAATATCTCTTTGATCAGTTTGGGCCAGCTGTCCTGACTGTGTCCCCTCCCAAGATCTTGCCCACCCCATCTCACTGGGCAGGGGGGGAAGATGTTGGAAAGCCAGCCTTGGTGCTGTGCAAGCGCTGCTCAGCAGCAGCCACAACACAGGCACCTTACCTGCCTCCCAATACAAAGCACAGCACCCTAGGAGCTGCTCTGGGGAACATTAACTCCATCTCACCCAAACCCAATATACACACCAAGTCAAAAGAAACATCAGGAGTAACCTGAGAGACTAAGAAATTGGGAAAAAGGATTTATCAAAATATAGTCTTAGAGGTTACAAAGCTATAAATAAAATAAGGAGACTTGGCAAGAATGGAAATAACTCTTTGTGGAAGAAATAATATTGTATTTTTTTTGTCTTTTATTCTCCTAAGAAAATTAGGATAAAAGAATTGAGTGGAATGTTGTGAGGATAAGCCAGGTAATAATGATAGTGTGCCTGTAAGCTATCTGAAGATAACTCAAAAACTTTGTCTCAGATTTTAGTAAGAACAACATAGCAAAGACAAATGGACCATTGAACTTATATACAAAAAAAAGAATATTATTATGTGTATAATAAGAGTAGAATTTAAGGTTCTTTTAATACATTTGAGTTGAGAAACCTGACAATCTCAATCCTAAGTGTTGTAAGAATTGGCAGACGTAATCACAGGTCTTGCAAGCAATGATCTTTGATATGTCTGCTGAGCCAGGAATAGTGTTGTGTGATTGTAGAGTAGTGTATCTACTGCCTACATTTAAGAAAAAACAGACAATTCAATCTATCCTTAGTAGTAAAATAGACTAGATATCACCTCTGATTTAATGAAAGGGGCTGAGGGATAGAATTTGCTATTTGGCCAGGGGCTATATATTTTCCAGTTGTATATGGCAAGAGTGCAGATCTCACCCTTGGCATATGGCTCTGATACACTAGCATTCCTCTCTTACCAGCTGGTGTTAAGTGCATGTGTCTGCAAAACTGTCTCAAGGGAGATTTGTCCAAAACGGATAGAATTAAAAAGGAAGTTAACCATCAGCCATATTAAATATTAACCAGGGAATTAAAGAGCCTGAAAACAAATATAAAAGAAATCTGTAAAATATGTGAGGATGAGGAGCGATGACCCTGGCTGGGGACTGTTGGACATCACTCTATGGTATCCCCAGCCTGCCTCAGCCACACTCATCTCCTCTCTTGGGACACAAGAACAGCTTGCATATAGCCAGTGACCTGCAGTACAGGAATGGTATGAGAGCACCTCTCCTTTAAGTGTGTGTGTATCCTTATGGGACTCCTACTCACAAATGGTGCCTTAGCAGTGTACTGGCAGTAACAGGGGTGCATGCATAGCTGGAGCACTCACATCTGGATCTTGTTTTCACCAATGTGGAGGGGCTGTTGTGCAATGTAAAGCTCAAGGGCAGCCTTGGATGCAGTAACCATAAAATGGTAGAATTCAAGATCTTTAGAGAAACAAAGAGGGTGTGTATTAAGCTCACTACACTGAACTTCAGGAGGGCAGACTTTGACCTCTTCAGGGATCTGCTTGGTAAAGTGTCTTTATCAGCAAAGGTTTTAATTGCACTGCCGAAGGTGCAGAAGACAAAGGCAAGGACTGGGAGAAGGAAGATCTTCTCGGTCAGCTGGACTTGATGATCTCGGAGGTCTATTCCAGCCTCAACAATTCTGTGATTCTGTGGTATAAGTGAAGACCAGACTCAAGGCTATCTAAAAAATGTAAAGATGCACAAGTCCATGGAACCTGATGAGATCCATCCACGGGTCTTGAGAGAACTGGTGGATGATGTTGCTAAACCGTTCTCCCTCGTATTTTAAAAGTCGTGGCAGTCTGGTGAAGTTCCCACTGACTGGAAAAGGGGAAACGTAACCCCCATTTCAAAGATGGAAAAAAAACAAGACCTGGGAAACTAGACCGCTCAGTCTCACCTCTGTGCCCAGCAAGATCATGGAGCAGATCCTTCTGAAGGCACTGGTAAGGCATATGGAAAATGAGGAGATGACCAGTGGCAAACAACACAGCTTCACCAAGGGCAAAACACACCTGACAAATCTGGTGGCTTTTTACAAAGGAGGGTTATTCATTAGTGGATAAGGGAAGAGCAACTGATGTAATTTACCTGGATTTGTGAAAATCATTCAACACTGTCCCACGTGACATCCTGATCTCTAAATTGGAAAGAGATGGATTTGATGGATGGACCACTCAGTAGATAAGGAATTGAATGGATGGTCAAACTCAAAGAGTTGTGGTCAACAACTCAACGTCCAAGTGGAGACAAGTGATCAGTGGTGTTGTTCAGGGGTTAGTACTGGGACAGGTGCTATTTGACATATTTGTTGGTGATATGGACAGTGGGATTGAGTGCACTCTCAGCAAGTCTGCAGACATCTTCAAGCTGTGTGGTGCAGTCAACATACAGGAGGGAAGAGATGTCATCCAGAGGGACCTTGACAGGCTTGAGAGGTGGGCCCATGCCAACTTCATGAAGTTCTACAAGGCAAGTGGAAGATCCTGCAGCTGGATTGGGGCAATCCTAGACACAAACAAAGGCTGGGCAATAAATGGATTGAGAGCAGTTCTGAGGAGGGAGAGTTGGGGGTGCTGGCTGATGACAACCTCAATATGAGCGATCAGTGTGCAAGTGCAGACCAGAAAGCCAACTGTATCCTGTGCTGCATCCAGAGAAACATAGCTGGCAGGTCAGGGGAGGTGATTCTGCCCCTCTACTCTGCTCTGGTGAGACCTCAACTGGAATACTGCATCCAGCTCTGGAGCCCCCACCACAAGAAGGACATGAATTTGTTGGAGTGGGTCTAGAGGAGGGCCACAAAGATGATCAGTGGACTGGAACACCTCTCATATAAGGACAGACTGAGAGAGTTTGGATTCTTCGGTGTGGAGAAGAAAAGGCTCTGGGGAGACCTCATTGAGGCCTTCCAATATCTAAAGGTGGTCTACAAGAAAGCTGGAGTGGAGGGACTTCTTATGAGGGCTTGTAGTGATAGGAGCAATGGCTTCAAAGTGGAAGACAGTAGATTCAGATTAGAAATTAGGAAGAAGTTTTTCACTGTGAGAGTGGTGAGACACTGGAACAGATTGATCAGGTGCCCCAACACTGGATGTGCTCAAAACCAGATTGGATGGAGCTTTGAGCAGCTTGGTCTAGTGGGAGACATTTCAGTCTCTTTGTATGTGATTTTAGTTTTGGGGGATGAGTTATAGGAGGCCTGCTATAAAGCTGTAGGTTTTTGCTAATATTTTATGTGGTGTATCTTTTTTACTGCTGTTATTGGTCCTAAACATACCATTCACTGATTGACATTTTATTGCAAATTCTTAAGTCAACAAATTACTTCCATACTGATTGGACTAAACTGTACGGAATGAGCAGTTTTTTTTCATGAGACAAGCAAATTCAGGGAAAAAATGCTGCATATATTATTTGCTTTTCCTTCTCCACTTTCTGTTTCCCCCAATTTGCTGTCCTTTGGGCATAGAAGAAAGTACAAAGGTCAAGTAAAGGAAATCCAGAAAAGATCAGAGGTATCAAGGCATGACCATGTCTAGGAGAGGTTGAAGGAGATCAATGACAGACAAGGAATAGAGATGTACTCAGTGCTAATAAGTCAAAGTTCCTTGTGGCTTCACCATTCAAGTTGTATGCTCTTGCTTTAGAAAAGGTTTGAACAAAAGGTAGGAGACAGCAGTGAAAAATGGTGTAAAGATCACTGAATGTGAATCACACTTGACCAATTTCATTCATCTTTGAAGGGCATTACTGACTGTTTTTTTACATAAAAGAAGACACATCTAGTCGGTCTGGATTTCAGATAAACATTTGCTGTGGTGCCACAATGGAAAAACTAAGTGAAGCTGGAGTAAAGAACTGAAAGGGAAATCAAGTATAGGCAGAGAATTAACTGATGAATATGCATGTGTACATCAATGTTCTGGTTTGAGTTGCAATAAAACACTGTTATTAGTCCAGTTACAATATAATGATACTGACACTCACTGCCCATATTATCTAATCAATACAAAACAGACCTTATTAGTAGTACTAATGGTGGAAGATGTTATACATGACAAACTTCCCATTATCTGTCCCATTCCATTGATACTGTATTCACCTTTCCAATGTTCCTCTGTCCCCACAGAAGGATGGGTTTAGCTAGAGGAGGAGGAATGTAGGAAGTTTTCAGCATCTTGAGGTCTCTGCAGGGAGGCCTATGATAGTCATGATGGAGGAATTTCCTCCTGATTAGACTTGGGCTTTTCTTAAGTATAGTTTTCCAAGTTTTTCATCACAGCCCACTTCCCTCTCCCACTGCAGCCTCAGTGGCCCTGAGCTCCACACCCTCCTCCCACCACCTCCCCACACCCCCCCCCAAAAAAA
>VWZK01016702.1:124409-174656 GCA_013396935.1 Baryphthengus martii | reverse complement strand
AAAAGACCAAAAAAAAAAAAAAAAAAAAAAAAAAAAAAAAAGTCAAAAAAACCCACAAAAGCATCTGCTTTTGTACTGTCCTGGCTGCATAGAGCAGCCACTTTGAAAGCTGCTAGAAGAAAGCATCTCTCAGGTGGGATGGGCAAAGAGACTGACCAATGAAGAAAACTGGGTGTTGTATATAGCAAAATAATCTCTAGACAGTCCAAAAGAAAACAAGACGCTGTTGTAGCCAGCCCAAAAAGCTCTGGGGTTAGAAGAACAAGAACTCAGTCGCTCAAATGTTTACTCTTTACATAAGAGCCTTTGTGGCCACGTTTTTATCCTTACAAACTCCAAGGCCATTGACATCTCCCCGAAGCATTTCCTGCCCTTCTATCTCAAAACATTTCTGCCAGGAGCGGGAACCCTGCGATGGGTGAACCTCCGGCAACTGTACTGAGGGACGTCTGAGACCCATAAGCGACACGAAAGCCAAGAAACATGATGGATAAACGAGGCTGGATTTTCATTTCGTCGCTGGTGGCCGTAAGAACATACACTAGGAAGTGTAGTGAGTAGGGTATTTCCGAGAGGATGTGAGGTGGTGGATCCAGCAGTACCGGTAAATGGCGTCTGCTCTTCAGTTTGACCACAGAATAGCTAAACTGCTCTATTTTCCACACTGCTCAGCTAAACAGCTTAAATTGGACCCTCTCAAAGGCTAAAAGGAATCAATTTCATCCAAAACAATTCCAAGGCCAACCTGACCGAAGCCTTTAGTTCATGCCAGTTAAATCTTTATGGCGCTGGTTATTGTCTAATAGTCACCAGCGGAGTGAAGCGCGACCGCCTCGTTTCCCCTTGGCCTCCCACTGCAGGGGTGACCAGCAGCTGATAACTGGAATTACTCCAAAGTGAGGAGCAACCTGGGTCAGTCCTCTGTCACTGGCTCCATTTCGGTGCAGCTCTGCAGCTTTCCCAGTACCTGGAAGATACGAACTCCCTGGTCTGCGCTCCCCTCTCAGGGCCCACTCTACAGAGCATATTGCTGACCAGTTCCTGGTATGTTCTTTCAGCTGATGAAAGAGCTTATTTAAACAGAAATGTGAACATTTCTGCTCTGCCAGGCACTGGCTGAAATATGTTAGTAGGTGCTTTGTCATGAGCAAATCCAGACCGGAGTGTCTCTCTCTCTAGATTCCTCGAGCTCCAGTTATGAGCTCGTCAGTTCAGCCAGGTAGGTAAAAATCATCCACATTTTACAGATGGGGAAACTGTGGCGGAGCAAAGAGCATAAGAAATGTGCCCAAGATCAACAGTGATGTATTTTTTTTGTGGTGGAGTGAAGAGTCGAGCTCAGAACTCCTGCCACCCAGTGGGGTGCTCTCACCACACCGCCCTCCTTCCTCTGCAAGCCCTGCTAGGTCTGGGTTCACGGACAACACTTCCAACCCAGTGGCACCAGCCATCCCACCGCGAGCAAACCAGGGTCAGAGGCTGGATCGCTCAAATGTGGCAGTAAGACACATCACACATCTCCCGCAGAAAGACAAGCCTACAGTCAGGGCAGGAGTGTCCCACCACCAGCTAAGGTATATAAAAAAAAAAAATTAACATTTGGCTGCAAAGCAAAGTACCCAGACAGCTTGTGGAAACCACTTGCAAACAGCCCTGTCAGCCAGCCCAGGACCTGATAGATCAGACCACCCACTCCAGCTCAGGCGTGAGGCACCACATGCCTGGTGAGCAGGAGGGGAGGAATTCAGTTCACCTCATTTCAGATGCCTAGAAGGTAGAGTTGGCCACCCTCATGCTCTTCAAGAGGTGATTTTTCAGGACATATTTGTCTGACCTACTTTAGAGGTCTATTTTAAAATAAGCAGAATTATACTCTGGAGATATATATATATAAATAAATATATATATAAAAGAAGTAACAGCTGCAGAGTCCAGCTCAGAGGGAAACATCTATGCTCCGTGCATCTACTTTTGATCACATGTATCTCACCCCACATGACAAATGGGAATAAACTCAAATTTCAGTAGAATTCTCTCAAACACCTGTGAAGTGATGCTTGGATCAGAGTAGCTTTCTTTTATCAATAAAATAAAATCTTTCATATATATGTAAATGTGGTGCAGTATCATTTGGTGCCAGTGCAGAGCTGATACTCAGGATCATGGGGAATGTTTCCGCTGTGAAAGATGCTAATGGAGTGGTGTTGATGCAGTCCTGTTTATCTGCAAAGAAAGTTCATGTTTTTATTTTCCTCTGGGCAAAGCGGGAATCAAAAAGTAAAGAGCAGCCTCTACCTATCTTCTTCGTCTCCTTTTCTGGTCAACTCTATGCTCAAAACACCTTCTTCACTGTCAGATGGGGTTACGTGCGCAGCTGACTTCATAGAATCATGGAATTATAGAATCCTAGAATCACTATGGTTGGAAATGACCTCCAGGATCATCTAGTCAAACCCTCATCCCAGCATCCCTAACCCCTAGACCACAGCCTCAAGTGCTCTATTGACTTGTTTTTTAAACCCCTCCAGGGCTGGCGACTGCACCCCCTCCCTGGGCAGCCTGTTCCAGGGCCTAACCACTCTCTCAGGAAAGAATTTCTTCCTAATATCCAATCTAAACCTCCTCTGGCACAACTTGAGGCCATGTCCTCCTGTCCTATCATTAGTAATTTGGGAAAAGAGACCAGCACCAGCCTCGCTACAACCTCCTTTTAGGTAGTTGTAGAGAGCAATGAGGTCTCCTCTCAGCCTCCTCTTCTCCAGACTAAACACCCCCAGTTCCCTCAGCCTCTCTCCATAAGGCGGGTTTTCCAGACCTCTCCGCAGCCTCGTTGCCCTTCTCTGTACCCGCTCCAGCACCTCAATGTCCTTCTTATGCTGTGGTGACCAAAACTGGACACAGGACTCAAGGGGTGGTCTCACCAGTGCTGACTACAGGGGCACATCACCTCCCTACTCCTGCTGGTCACACCATTTCTGATCCAGGACAGGAGGACATTGGCCACCTGGGCACCCTGTTGGCTCATGTTCAGCCGGCTGGCAACCAACATCCTCAGATCCTTTTCCACCAGGCAGGCCTCCGGCTGCTCTTCCCCAAGCCTGTAGCACTGCTGGGGGTTGTTTGGGCAGCTTTGGGCTTTCTGGTACCACCTCCCCACTCCTCCTCTAGTGTTTCTGGCACTTTTGCTTTTACATATGCCAAATTCAACCCAATGTCCTGACCCCAGCTTTGCCAGTGAAACACCTCAAGGAGTCGAGCTGGGTTTCTGAAGAGCCTTGGCACAACTTCTGCTTTGAGAAACAGCTTCTGTTACTGAAACTCAGAGCTGCCTGGAGCGGAGGACGGAGGATGATCGTCATAGCCAGCCATTCGAAGGGATTTTGCAGAAATGGTCAGGAGTGAGTAAAACAGCTAGCAGAGCTTGTCCCCTTCACCTCTTGGTCTCCTCCTGG
This sequence comes from Baryphthengus martii, assembly GCA_013396935.1. Classification (NCBI taxonomy): domain Eukaryota; kingdom Metazoa; phylum Chordata; class Aves; order Coraciiformes; family Momotidae; genus Baryphthengus; species Baryphthengus martii. The sequence goes on along the minus strand of VWZK01016702.1, from coordinate 171,204 downwards.
AACAAGCCCCTGCTTTCAATCACTTGCTCTTTTGCCAGACATCAACTGCATGGGCTGAAATGTTATGCTCTGGATATCTGCTGCAGGCTAAATAGTTCAAGTCAACTTGAGACAAGACGTTGCAGGAGATTTTGTGCACGAGGCAAGGGAAAAATACATTCGTTAGCCCATGTTAAGGAAGCTGTTCCTTGAACGGCGAGGCTGAGGAAATGCGGTTTCACCTCAATAGGCGGCCTTTGGCTGCCAACGTCGACCCCCTCCAACCCCCCTCATCCCCTTTGGGTTCAGTTGAAGCAAGTAGATCAACTGCCATGGAAAAAAAGTGTGTATTGACCATTGACTTTTTTTATTGACCTTGCACTACTTCAAGGGATACCAAGAAGACGACAAAATCCCAGTTGGTCATTCAACTTGGTCAATGAGTCGCAGAATCGCACCGTGCACACCTATTGTTCTGCACATGTTATTTTGGCCGGTGAAATACCCACAAATTAGTTCAGAAACTCTTGGAAAGCAGAGCTGTAGTGGTATTATTATCAATTCTCCTTCACCCTCACAAGAAGGAACACACAGGCCTTTTCACCCACCCCAAAGTGTCTGAGATGCTCATCAAAAATGAACAATCAATCCTCCCGGTGTTGCAGGAAGAAGTTCCTGCTCCTTGGCGACTGCGTAAACTTCCTGAATACAAGAAGATGCCCGTAATTACCGGCAGCCCTAAGGTCAGCATCAATCAGCGGGAGAAATCAGCTGCCAGGGGCACTTCAGACGCAACGCCCACGTCTCGAATGGAGCTGAGCTCAAGCAATAACCCCATCCAAGTCCCTGAAAGGGCCATGGCTTCTAACGGGCTGGCACAAAGCTACATTATGCCACAAACTGCACCTGCTTCTAGAGCTGCTGTACCAGTAGCAAATAGAGATGCCACCTGGCAAGATGGCATTTCCTGAAGCCTGCAATGATGGGGCAAAAAAAAAAATAAAATAAAAAAAAAAATTCCCAACAAACAGATGGTGCTAAAGAAACGGGAGCTATATGGGAACAACAAAGGGCATTACAGCGACAACAAGCACACTGCTCTCAGCCCTCTCTCAACTGTCACACACATCCTCAGTGGGTGGTAAAGACAGGCCTAAATTCAGGTGCCTTCTCTCCCAGGAGAAAGGGATCTTGTTTTTCAAGTTCATTGCTCCTCAAACTGTATGAAAAAAAGATTAGAATCACAAAGACCCACTGAGCAGGGTCTGTCCCTCAGCATAAAGACAGCAAAAAAAAAAAAAATAAAACCCAAGGACTGACAGTGCTAGAAACAGGCCATCTGCAAAGGGATGTAAATGTGGCCGTGCCCCCAAGTCATGGCTTACGGTCTTGGAAAGCAGAAACGCGCTGACTGAAAGCACACAATTGGTGCCAAGAAGAATATAAAGTATGGGAATACAAGAAGTGGGGAGGTGGCCGAATTTGCAAGAGGAAGACAAAAGTTTGTTTATCCCAATTAGTTCATTGCAAAACTTGGAAGTCACAAACAATCGGAGGTGCCTCTGCTGTGGGTTATTGATTCTGATGGTGTCCGGCTCCAGTTTGCCGCCATCAGTTACAGAATAAATGGCCTGAAAGGAGAATTACTTCCTGACCCACAATAGTTATGCCCTGAAACATAAGAGTTTATGTCCTTCCCATAGCTCTTGTTTATCTGGTCTTTAAAGTGTTATGATTATAATGCTGGATAGTCCTGTCATCTACTCAAATAACTCATCCTTATTTCCATACGATCAATTATTTCTTGAGTCACGACCCTCGAGATTTCACAACAGTGTCGAAATAATAATTGCATCTCAAGGATCTGAAAGAGCTTTGCAAATCATGGACAAGGTCCTGTCTCCCTTGGCAGGAGATGCCCCAAGTTCATACTGACGGGGCCTGCAAAATAGCAGCCTCCTGGGAGATGGAAGTTACTTTCCCATGGGAAGGTTGGGAAAAGCAGAGACGTGGCTCTTCAGGTACCCAAGGAGCAGCTGGAAAGTCTCATGTGTCTAAAACCATCCACAAAAAAAAAAAAAAAGCCAGTAATGGCTCACAGGTGACAATATACTCTAGAAATTATCTCTGGATCACCATCCAGAAGAAGCCGTTCGTTCCGTAACCTCTGTTGGTGTCCTTGCCCTGTGATCCCCTGGGGGTTCCCTGCCCCACACCACACACCTGTAGGCTGTGGCCCCTGGACCTCTGTGCTGACACAGCAGAGGCAGCCACAGCTCAGCTTTCCTCACCTTTTGATCCAGTTTCCTGAGTTCTAGTAGATCATTTGGGAATATGGCAAAGAGCTATCTCCCTTTTTTGTCCTACATTCTAGAAACCACCTCAAAAAAGAAAAACTGGAAGAGTCTGGCCAGTCCACGGGCTGCAGATGATGTATTTGTGGTGGTATTAGTTGTTTTGAGGGGTCAGTTTCCCATCCTCAAGCAGAAGCTCTTTTCTCCAAGATACCCCTTTAGTGCAACAATCAGAGGAGTAAGAAGACCCAGCTCCTCTTCCCATGGGCCCTGACGCATCATTTTGCACCCTGGAACATTGAGATTTTACCTTGTTAGCTTTAAACCCTAGGAAGTTCCAGAGAGGAGAGAGGAGAAACAGCTTCAAACAAAAAACACTTGAAAGGACAAAAAAAATAAAAAAAAAAAAACAAAAAAATCAATCCAGTTCATGTAGGGGAGAAAAACTCAGCAACTCTAAACAAAACCTTAAAGACAGAAGAGTTGGCACAAGGGTAAACACAAAATTATCACAGCCCCTAAAATGGATCCAGTCACAATGCCAGATGCAACACAAGAATAATTTAGATCCAGAACAGAGCTTTGCAGCTCCTTTCTCTTTCTGGGATAACCAGTACCATGGGGGAAAGGGAAATAGAAACACTGTAAAGTTTATCTAAGGGATGGAAACACAGCCAGCATTCGACGTGGGACAAGAAAAGGTGCGATCATCTAGCACGTGTGCTGCAGGAATGGCCACGGGCCTGGCTGGGGGTCAAGGCACTGAGCTGTGTGTGGAGAGGCTGGAGAGAAAATACCCTCTCACCATCTGCTCTGAGAGCACCTGAAAAGAATATACAAAGGCTGGTGCTTTGGGGTTTTTTAATCCAACCAACCTAGAAATGAATGAACAGCATCCTATCATCCATAAAACAAAATTCAGCAAACATTTTCTTGTTTTCCCATCATTGTTCAAAGCACATCACAGAAAATGAAATGCTGCAGCCTCAGCCAGCCGAAAATATTATTGGGCTCAGATGAGACATTCCAATTTTCTACCACTGGAGAATTAGGTTTCTAAAATATATCGATCTGCTCCAAAGACATTGGAAGTTAGGGAGAAGTGTTCTGCTAGAGGTTTGGGCAAATGCTGCAAGAGGGTAAGGTTTGCACTTCAGGTAATGAAAACAACTGAGCCAGAGAGTGAGAGGAGAAAAGGGAAGAGGATCAGAGAGAAAAACAGATAGATGAAAAGAGTGGCTCTTGAGAGTGGCTAATGTTGTTGGATGTCTCATTGCTAGAGACCTCAGCTTAAAGAAGACCAGATTGTCCCACATACGAATCAGTAGAGATTCACCACTGCCATCAGCAGCAGAGGAGTGAGTAGCAAACCTGAGAATCCATATGGCAGGTTCTACCTCTTGGCCCTGCTGGCTGGCCTTCACCAAAACTCACAGCCTCTGCTTTTCACTTCCTAGCCCAAGATGTCGCAACCATACAGCACAACGATCTCTTTGAAGAAAGAATTGCCTCCCATTCTACCTAAATGTAGACATCAATAACACGGGAGCCACTCCAGCTTCCTTTGCAGATGGTGAAGAGAAAGAGGCTTTCTCAGGAGATCAGTTTTAGGTGACTGCTCCATGACGTCCCACTCTCCGTTGAAAATGCTTTGTCTGTACCATTTGCATCGCCTGTAGCTCTGATGTCAGCGCTCACACTGTGAACTTCCACACTTGGCCACCTAAATCCCAGCCTATCTGTCTGTCTGTCTTTCAAGGAGCCCAGACTCCAGCCAGGACCTCCACATACAGCAATGACACAACCAATGGTAGGTAAACCTGAACACACTGAGGCATTGCATTCACAGACACCAGTTATTTAGGGACTCAGCTCCTAACTTGCCCCACAGCTAGCAGAAGACTGGGAATCAGGACTTAAAATGCCTCTCCGGACCAAGATCCAAATTCTGAACTTACTGAAAGTGTGACAGCAATGTATTCTACCCACCTTCCATAGGCTTCAGCGGAGCTGTTGTGGTTTCATCCTCCCTCTGTCACCCACTGCTCCTGATCTGCTGACCTTAGAGGTCCTGGGATGCAGCCCACGTTTGGGGCAGGATGAAACTTGGTACTATGGCCTTTTTCCCATTCCCACGAACCAGCCTGTAATCAGTAAATGGCAACCGCAGAAAACTTGGTGTACCCTCCAAAAAAAGTTCGTATGAAAACACTAGGGACACGAACCAGTATCCAAATCTGCTGAGAGCAAACAGGGGTCCTTCCCATAGCAGGCCAGAAAGTGCTGGTAACAGAAGACATTTTGTGGTGGTTCTCTCTGAGCCCCAACTGGAGCCAAGGAGTGCACACCATCTGCAGATGTATTTTAGACTGCAATGAACCGCCTTTTTTTTTTTCTACATGCCAAAGTGGAAAAAAAAAAAAAAAAAAGGCTGGGAAAAGGCTCTGGATTGTCACTTGCATCTATTCAAATATAACTAGTCAGTTACTAATGACAACCTACATTGAGTCATGTCCAAAACACAAACCAAGCCTTTGATAGAGGTTTCTAAAAGTCTGAATAATAAGGGTTTGGGTTCTTGTTGTGTTGGGTTTTTTTTTCCCCTCTCCTCTTCTTTCTTTTCCCCTCAGTTCTTCTGGGTCCCCAGATCAGAAGCAGAGGTGCCAAAAGACGAGGGGAACTGCCCATCCTGGCAGGTTCCCTCAAAGCAATGAATGCTGTTATTCTTTACATCCCGCAGCGTGCTTCCCAAGGGCTGCGCTCACTTCCACTCCTGGCTGTCCGACGGGGGCTCTGCACACCCCCCGGTCCCCCCCGGAGATCAAGACAACTTGTTTGTTTGCCTGTTGTCTTAATTGTCACAGCCAGCGATGGGCAAACTTCAGAAAGGTAGTCACTAGTAAAGCTGGAACGAAACACCAGCTTGCAGGACACGCAGCCCTTCCTGCACAGCTCACCTGGAATTTAGGGGAATTTAAGTCCTTCTTCAGACCTGCCCTGAAGAGGGATGTCTGTGTCCAACTATTTGTAGATCTATCTGGATAATCTAGTAATAATAATAATCTTCTCTTTACCCTACAACCTTGTCTTTGCTTTTGACAGCTAGACTGTTATCTCTCAAACTTTCAGGCACACAGGGACCTTGATTTTGGACCATGAAATGTCTTTGGGCACTCTGCTGGATACAGACATGGTTTCTCATCTCTGCTGCCGGGTCCTCAGACCCATGAGAAAGACTGTGTCCGTAAATCATCATAGAATCACAGAATACCAGGATGGAAGGGACCTCAAGGACCATCTAGTCCAACCTTTCAAGATAAAAAAACATATTAATTTAAATGAGATGGTCTAGCAGCCTGTCAAGCTGAGTCTTCAAACTATCCAATGTAGGGGATTTCCCCACTTCCCTTGGGAGATTATTCCAGTCATGGTGAAACAATGTCTGAGGATTTCTTAAGTTGCTTTTCATAGTTACACGCACACTTTGATGCAGATATAATTTAGAGAAACGTGGACCTGTCACATTTTGTGAAAGGGTCCTGGATGTGAGGGGAGCATCGAGGTGGTGCTCCTATCAGTGGATCCAGAAGTCCTCCACTGATGTCAGAGAAAGCCAAAATCTCCCCCTCCATGGCCCTCTGGAGAATAAGGATCACCTTCAGATCCCACCTGCATTTGGAGGTGAGAACCAGAAGCTAGGCAGAAGGGAACTGTCGGGTTGTCTTTGACAGTTGGCTCAGCCACTGACCATTTTTCGTAGGATCATCTCAGAATTTCCACTGCTCTGTTTCCTGTGATTGCAGAAAAGAACACAACAGAGACAGCAGACGCTTCTGCTGGCCTGATTAAGCAAATTTTTAAGCATTGTTATTCCAGGAAAAATAAAACAACAAAATGCCCAAGTTTGTCTTCTTTTCCTTCTACCCTCTCCCTGAGTCTGAGTAGGAAAAGCCAAAAAGAAAGCCTCAATTACTTCTAGTTACTCTTCTAAACCTTCCCGCTACGCTAAACAATGCTGCAAAACTGCTGGAGATGCTCAAGAGCTAATTGAGCCACTGGGTGCAGGAGAGTTTATTGAACCAGGCTGAGCCAAGAAACAGATTAGAGCCTGTATGACCTACTCAAGTGTCTCTTCATCTTTATCATTTTAATTCCACTCTTCCTTTGAATTAAACAGCTTATTTTTTTTTTTTTTCAGGATAAAGAGGAAACCCCAAGTGCCATTACTCAGGAATTTTCAAGCTATTATTGTGTATCCCTGAACACTCAAGAATATAGTATGGCTCAGTACTGGCTAATAAACCTTTTTAGATTAATTTTTAGAAGAATTATAAATTTGTAGGAAGGTCCTATGGACCTGGAGGAAGGCCCACACGGACATCAGATAATTTGAAAGCGGAATTCAGCAGGATTGAGATTAATCCCACTGTTTTTTCCTAAAAGCAGGAAGATTTTCTCCTCCGGCTTTCTGTAGCTGTCACAATCTCATGCTGCAAGGATATTGTATTGTCTTAGCAGAGAGTTAAACCAGCAGCTGGGCAGCTACAATTAACAGTAATTATACAAATTATTCTGATAGGTATCAAATTACTCACAAACTCATGAGAACACTTCTCAAGCTGGAAAAATAACTTTGCACCAGCCAGGTTGAGACCAAGAAATATTGTCCATCTCTTTTGTGGCAGACGAACATTAATTCTGATAAAGATGGAAAATCTCTTTCCATCATGATATGAGTAATGGTGATAAGTTCAGACGAGCAGAGCTTTGGTATAAAAAAAACCACACAGGAGTCCTGACAATGCCACCAGGGGTTTTATCTTCCCCTCTCTAAGTTTCTAGGCCCACTGGGTTTTCTGCCTGCTCATATTTAGCGCACTTAAAAGAACTGCAGAACAAGCTTTATTTATATCCATAAAATAAATCCAGAGAGAGTCAAAGGGCTAATGAGGAAAATGGCAAGAGGCTGAAAAGGCAGCAGATCTCCTTGAACGTTGTGAATCCAAATCCAGAATCAACCAGTTTGTTGGAAGCAAGCTCCCAAGAAACTGCTCCACGTAAAGAACACAGTGGGACATCGATGTGTTAGGCACAGAGGATAATAAATCATAGTGGTACTGACATCATTATGGTTATCCCAAAGGAATTCATGGTTATAGATTAACATATGGAGATATTTTCATCTTCCTTGGAAAAAAAAATGCCTCAGCGTACATTATGTCAAGAGAGAATAACAGAATCACTGGAATCAGAAGTAGAGGGGGAAAAAAATTGCACCCAGCTGAAACTAGGGAAGAACTCAGTACAGAATCATACAAAAGGGCTGAAAACATTCCAAGGAGTCTTGTGCCTTGTGGTAGCCACAAGTGAAGCTAAACATGAGATACCAAAGTCTCCACTTGCCCTCAGGGGAATGCAGATGTGGGGTCTGGGGCTCATCGCATGCACTCAAGCAACTGGGTGACTCTTACCTCCCTTTATCCTGGCACGAGCCGCTGCAGAATCTTGAACAAATTGCACCCTTGGCTTTATACTGCACAAGAGAAGAAGAAATGCAGGCTGGCTCAGAAGTAAAAAGCTTCAGAGGACTATCCTGGTCAAGAGGATGTCCTGGTTTTGCTAGGACAAAATCCTAGGCCAGCCACGGCCTGCAGACCGTTAGCAGTTTGGAGTCAGCCAGGGCAGCTGAGCCAAGCTGGCTACAGGTGTCCCCCTTCCTATAAGTGTCATGCTCAGTATAAAGGGGGAAGTTTGGTAAGAAGAAGAGGATTTTCTGCTGGAGTCTCCTGACCTTGCTCATCTTCCTGAGGGCTGCTTTCCTGTGTACTGGGACCCCTGTGCATTTGCTGGGCTGGGTATAGCTTTGTTTACTTTGTGCTGGTGTTGGCATCAGTTTGGCTGTTTTGTTAAATCCATTTTCATTTCAAGCTGTGGGTCTTTTCACCTTTTTTCAGTCCCCTTTTTTGGCTGGTGAGGAGTCATTGGGTGATAGAGCAACTGCTCTAGTTTAGCCCCAGCTACAGGCTAAACACATCCAGGGGCAAAGTCCTGAGCAAAGTCCCAGGACCTGAAGGGGTAGATTGCTGGCGGTAGATGGGAAAAGGTGGGTGGAAGAGGAGCTGAAGCTTCTTCTGTGAGGCCTGGGATTTTTCCCAGCGTAGCCAGAATACCTTTTCTGCAAATATTTCAGGGCCTCAGAAAATGTTGGATGGTATCAGTTTGGCCCTTCATAAAAACAAGCCGCAGCAAAGGGGCAGGGAAGGGAGCGTGCTGCTCTGCTCAGCTCTGCCTCTTGCAGTTACCTGGCAGAGTATTGTCCTGAGCCTCCTCGATTCCTACCAGGATTGGGCTCTGTGGAAAGTGGAAAATTTTGAGAACATTCCTTGTTTTATTCGCTTTCAGGGGTCTGTTACAGAACTTTACCCTTTTGCTGCTTCACTGGTTTAACTCCTGTGTGAACTCTGAATCCCCAAACTATGAAACCATAGACAATACAAAAGGAAGGTTATGAACCAACAGCAGCCTTTTGGCTGCTCCAGCAGACGCGCATTTGGATCGGCACCTAATCCTCTTAATAATTTCTCACCACTACTGATGCGAACAGAGCGTCTGTCTGATCCTCGTAGTAGGATCTCTCGGGCTGTGCACTTCAGAGAGCCTGTAAAAACACAGTGTTTAATAGGCTTCAATCCCAGCCAACTGAAAAGAGAGTCAGGGAGATGTCCCGTGTCACCACGAGAGCCTGTCTGTTCACACAGCAGTGACTGTGCTGCATGAGTGCCCATCCAGGAGCATTTGGTAACAATTTTTAACTCCTGTGAAAGCATTATTTGTCTCTTTTTTGGTGATAGATGCCTAGCACAGAAGTCAAGGCAAAGGTTGAGGTTCGCTTCACTTGTCTAATTCAAACTTCTCACCTTCCCCCTTGGATTTTTGGCCTATGTGTCTCTCACCTCCCAAGCTGGAGATGCCCTTTCAGGAATAAGACCTGAAGTGGGGACGAGGGCCCCAGGGCTTGGAGGTTGTGCTGGTTGGAATGGGGCAGGTTCGCTTGGCTCTTGCTTTGAAGTCTGCAGTGAGGAGCAGCAATTGCTGAGTCCAGGCAGAGCCCAAGTCCCACCTCGATCTCAGCACGTGGCCAAGCTGGGAGAAGCCATCAGGAGGGGAAAGTTTTGGAAAGGAGTAAGTGGAGGCTGGAATCAGCTCTCCATCTCTGCAAATCTTGCCACTTCAGTCATCAGGTACCAAAGCAGCCCTTGAGTGTTTGCTCCTCCCACTTCTTCACCCTGCACCTGAGCTTAAAAATCACATTGGCAAGTTTTGCCCTCTTGGCTTTTGATGAGACTGCTAACATCAGCACGGTGTCATTCGTGCCTTTCCACCAGGGTCTTGGCTATCTCCTCTGGAAGAAGTGACCAAGGACCCTTGACAGGCATCACTCATTCATTTATTGATTTTTTCATTTCACTCTTCTTTGATACTTCCACCTGTGAGAGCAGTCTGGGTGGTGCACAGATTGGGTTTAGCCTTCAGTGCCCCGGCAGGTGCCTGCCCATCACAGTGGCCAATACTCGGGGAGTGATGGGCAATTCAGGGCACTTATCACTCAGATTTCCTGCCCAGCTCCCCGTACCGAGAAGCTGCTGTGATGCTAAAACTGCATCCTGTAGCGAGACAGTGTGAGTATGGCCCTTCACCAGCACTGTCTGGAGGCTGTGGTGCTCCCTCCTGGCTCTGAAATAGGAAACAAACTGGTGAGCTTCTCTCCAGTGCCCTACGTACCAACCCCCCTGCATCCAGGGCAGTGAAAGGGAGCGATCGGCACCTTTCACCTCAGCCTCTGCTTCTCGTTTGCTCCTTTAATCAGGAGCAGATTTTGGCTCTCGTGGGTAAGAGTTTAGCAGACCCAGAGACCCCTGCAGGGGAGGAGATCCCGACTCAGTGCCAAATTCATGTCGTGCCTGCTGATATACCTGATCCCTGGTTTGAAAAAGGGGATTTGCTGAATGGTTTACCCTCATAGAGGGAAAGGGGGAAGATTTACACTTGTAGGAAGGTAGTTAAGCAAATACCAGCAGTACTACAGACAGGCTCCTGCTTCAGGGACAAAAGCTGTCTTCTCTCTAGGAAAAAGAAGCATAAAACACAAAGAAAAATGTGTGTGGTTCCTGATTCACCCAGCTTGGCACCTGCTTGAGACCTCTGCTGCTTTTCATGCGTTTTCTTCATTTGCACAGCAGACAAAAAAAACCCCGAAAAAACTTCACTCCAGCTCTTCACCCATGGCTTCAAGCCCATCAGCAGCAGAAGCTGAGGGAGAAGCAGAGATGCTGACTGCACGGGCAGGTGTGCTCCAGGTGTGGATTTACATGGAGGATTCTCACAGGAGGATCTGTGAAGCCAGGAATTTTATCCAGCTGGAGGATGCACAGTCAGTGCAGCCTTTAAGAGGCCGTAGGTGGCTTCTCAAAGCTGCATCTAACAGAGGGGATGATGTAGAGCTTTGTAGCCCAGCAGGAACAGTTCTGTGGGTGGGATAGTCTCTCCTGGAGTTGTTTCCATCACTCCAAGGACTGCACAGTCCATCGGGTTGGAATAGTGTGATGTGTACATGGTGGGACAGGTTGCTCTGGATCATGCTCCAAAGCACACAGGGGAGACTAAAGAAGCAGGGAGCAAATTCCTCAACGCCTGAGGGAGGAATTGATAAGGTAAAAGATGATTCCTTTTATTTAAAAAAAGAAAAGTCTTTCATAGCAGTGTCAGCTTTGCTTTCTCCGCTCTGATTTATTCTAGCCACTTTATATAGCCCCGAACATTGTTCAGCTGGGCACGTCCGTACACAGCAACGGAAACACATTTTTAGGGCAATGGATTTGATGACACCTCCTGACACACACACCCCTCACCCCCAAGAGAGTGAGGGGAGCAGGGTGGCTGTACTCCTGGGAGAGCCTCGAGCAAGCAAGACTTTGGGGCCTCACCGTTCACCTCCCAGTCAGCTGGTCCCCGTAGGAAGATCTTGCGCACAGTGGTAGCTGCTACTACTTGTTTTCTCTCCTGGTGCCTGGCCACGTCCCACAGGTTCACCTGCTGAAGCAAGTTCCCAAGGCTATGTTGGCCATATCAGCCATCCCTCACCCTGGGACTCTGAATTTGCTGACAAGTTATTCATGCTCAGCATGCCAATAGCTGATAATTTCCATCCAGCTTAAAAGCCACCTCTCCATTCCTCTTACTCTTGTAATGCCGATGTTGTTCTGAGGCTTAAGCTATTTTTGCAAGTGCCTTCAAACCTGAATTCTACCAGTCTCAACAAAATCACGAAAAGAAAGAGTATATCTATGTGACTTCTATTGATCTACAGTCACCTCCTCTGCAACGTGTCCCTTCTCTGAACTATTATGCAGCATCCATGTCACTGCTGTTAGCATTCTCTCTCCAGAAATCAGTCAACATTAGGTCTTATCATGTTATACACTACTTTTTGCACAAAACAACAACCAGTTCTTGGACACTGAATAGAAAAATGTGGGGAAAAGAAAAGTAGAGATACTGGAAAGGGACTTGTCATGGCCCCTTCTCTGCCTGGCCGGACCGTGGCAGCAATGATCTCGGTGTGTGCGTGTGAGGATGATGCCAGCAGACATAATTTTGCCCAGGATCACTCATGTATCAGTTCTGCACCTGAGCTGGAGATAAAACCTCCCCATGCACATGGGATTTCAGAGAAATTTAATTGTTCCATGGAAGAGTTTTAATTCTTTTGTGCTTCATCTAGCATTAAGGCATTTTTATACCGTAACAGTGGCAGAGCATTGCCACTGCGGGCTGGCAGCACAGGTTGGATTAAAATAACACCGCACGTTGCATTTTAATGAGGATCAAGGGTGGTGGTGGGGAGGAAATCTAAAAGTTTGGTAAGTCTGTGCCTCAAGTTATTTTGCCATGCAGTGAAATGATCCCACACAACTAAATATTTTTTTGCTGCCTGGCATTTCCTACAGTTCACTTCTCCCGAGATCCCAAAGGGTTTGAAACAGGCAGGTATGAATTTCTCGCTGGTGTAGACGGGAAGGATTATTGTAGGAAGCTGAAGTGGCAATGGAGAGAGGGACCTTTGTACTGAATTTGCTGCTCTGGCTCATAAAAGTGCTGAGGCATCGTGTCAGCTGTTGTCAAACTTACAGAGGTCCATCAGCAACAATCGCGTGTGATGTGCACTTCCAAACCAGCGCCTCCCCTGCAGACCATGGCATTCATGAAAATTGTTTGCTTGCTCTTCTGCAAAGACAAGACAAATGGTTTGTCTGCAACGAAACTGCTTTGTCGCCTGCTGACGCAATGGACCTGAGGGGATGCTGCTCCGGGAAAAAAAACAGGCTGCAGTTTGCTGGAGAGGGGGGATGCTGTGGAGACCTGAATGGCAGTCATCACCATGAGCCATTGGCTCTGTTGGAGAGGGTCCAGAGGAGGCCACACAGATGATCCGAGGGCTGGAGCACCTCTGCTGTGGGGACAGGCTGAGGGAGTTGGGTCTGTTCAGCCTGGAGGACAGAAGGCTCCGGGGAGACCTTAGGGTGGCTCAGGGTAACTGTCCACTTGTGTTTAGTGCCAACCATCCTAAATTGTTCCCTCAACTCCAGGCTGGGAAACTCTCACTGATGCTGGGAAGCTCTGATGCTGGCAGAGTGGCAAAAGCAGGGGACCCTGGTGGCATCAATCCACCCTGACAGCCCAGATGCCCCCAAACTCACCCTGCCCAGAAGATCATCTGCCAGCTCCAAGAATGCAGAAGTTTGAGTGGGGTATCGAGGGATGGAGATGAGATGCTAGAGACCCTCCCCACCCATGGGGTCCTTCAGTGAAGATGTTTTCAGCAGATTTGAGCATTTTATGGACATAGAAAGGTGCTGGCCAGAAACAGCCAAGCTCCAGCTGACGGACAGCCGTGTTCGGCCAGTTACAACCTGGCCAAGAACATCTCCCTGTTCTATGCTTTGCTATTTGCTGTACAGAGTAAAGGAAGTAANTGGTGAACTCAGAGGGCTAATCCAGCCTCTGTGATTCTGCGATCTTGCTGCTGCACGCTGGAGAGGTTAAGGGTCCCTGGGTGGTGGGAAAAGCATATTCTGGAGAGAAAAAAGGCGGCTTCACAACGCACTAATATTTGCAAACACCCAAGCAGAACAAAAAATTGAAGTTTGGACCTCGAGCTAGGAATCAGACTAAACCTGCCAAAAATGCCAGTGGCTTTGCAAAGCCCCGGTTTGGTGTTAAACTCTTTCCAAGCAAGGAGGCAATAAACCACTGGCCATGGTGCCTTGAGCTGGGGACTGGGGAGGAGAAGGAAAAGGCCTGCAGAGGATGGCTGGGGCTGGCCAGCACCTTGCTGGCCAAAGGGAGCTTTCCCTCCAACCTCCTTGAAACGTGAATTCTGCTGCTGTGCGAGCCGTGAAACCTGAATGTTTCCTGACATCCCACGCTGCTATTAAAAATAAACTGAAAAGGTTTCCAACAAAGCAGCGCATTTTGTATAAGCCAGGAAGAAAAAAAAATGAATTAAAAATGCGTATCTTTGTTTCTTCCTGACAGTATCCCATTGATGCGAAGGAGCGAGCGAACTGGAGCAACGAGCAGTGCCCTGCGAAGAGGTGCCCGTATCCATGTACGGAGGAGGGTTTGTTCCCCACCCTTGGACCACCCTGGTTAATAATCTGGATTTCCAGGCACACCTCCTTCCCCACCGTGGGGCAATTTCAAGGCCTATTTGTGTGCAATGACTCTTGAAGGGAGTAAGCTCCTTAAAGCAGCTCTGACACTCTGGAAAACTCAGGAAACTTTAATTAAGGGAGTGAAAACAAAAACCCGCCCACAAGGCATTTTTGTATTTACTTTCACTAAGTGCAAAACCGAACTTGACAGGAATTTCATCCCACAGGAATTTCCAATATTTTAATATTTATTTCCGTTATGACTTGGGACAAAATGAACCATCAAGGCATTTTCAGGGGATGAAGTGTTCCGGGAAGCAATGTTTTGTAGGTCATTTTGACATGTTCAACTTGAACTTGCACCTGGCTGTGCTGCTGAGAGGTCACCATATGAGTGCCTTGTGGTCCCGGGCTCCTTTATAGACCAGCCTCAGAACATCTGAGACTTCCCACCGAGAATACATCACCAGGTCCCAATGCACAACACAGAAATGCAAGAAGGCAGGAGTTCATCATGGGCTATGTAGTCCAGCTAATGCTTTGGTATAGCTAAGAGAACGGGCCACCAGATCGCCGTTGTGTGTGAGCTGAGCGCACGTCAGTGTGGGACACTGCTGAACCCAAACGGTTCATTTCAGTAATCACAGAATCACAGAACGGCTTGAGTTGGAAGGGACCTTCAAGATCATCCATTTCCAACCCCCTGCCATGGGCAGGGACACCTCCCACCAGAGCAGGTTGCTCAGAGCCTCCTCCAGCCTGGCCTTCAACACTTCCAGGGAGGAGGCTCCACAGCTTCTCTGGGCAACCCCTTCCAGGGTCTCAGCACCCTCAGAGGAAAGAACTTCTTCCTAAGGTCTCATCTCAATCTACCCTGCTCCAGTTGGCTTTGTTTAATATTTAGCCTAAAAGGTGGACAATTTCCAGCTGGCTGTGAGAGTGGATTGCTCTGTCAGCATTCCAGAGACACCCCCACTTTAACCTGCACCCCTGCTGTCTTTTCCATGGCACAGATGGGCAGGAGAGGGGGACAGTGGTGGCCAGCGCTGAGAATGCCTGTCCACACCAGCATGTCCTTGACTTGGATCAGTTCTAGTGGCTGGATCTGTCCATCTCTTCCCTCCATCACCATCTTCAAGAGCTCAAGCTTCTAGCTTAAACTTGTCAAGCTATCTCACTAAATCTGTCCTCCTTTTGTGACCATTTGTCCCAGTTCTGCCTCGCAGAGTTTTCCAGAGGAGATCAGAGCAGCCAGTGGGGCCACCAGGAAGAAAGTCACCTCTGGAGAAAAGGGGAAAGAAACCTCATTCTCAATGCAGAGCTGTAACAAAGAAAGCACAGAGATATGAGGGCCCTCGTGCTGTTCTCCGCTGGCCAGTCTCAGCATCACATTTCCCATCACCTGTCAGGAAGGGGTGGAACAACTGATGGTCAGTTTGGATTCTTCAAACATGTCTGGCCTAAGAACTGCTGCTGTACAATTGCCACGTCTGATACTTTCTCGCATAGTGTTTTGTCTTCTTCAACAACTGCCTTGCTGGGAATTCAGGTGACCTGTGGCTTGTGCAGGAATTTCCTTGCTGAACTTCATTCTTCCAGACAGTTTTGGCATCAAGAAAAATAAGCCCCACTCCACACACACATCCCCTTTTTACCTTTGAAACCTCAATTTCTCCTGGAGCAAGCATGAGTCGGGAGCTGGCCAGGACCACACACAGCTCTTCTAATATCCCAGCCTGATGAAGAAGAGGGGTATGGAGGAGACAACCAGCACACGATGCAGAAAGGAAGGAGGTGAAATCGGGCCATCAACAGGAAAGGACTGTGAAGCCCTCGCTCAGGTCAAAAAAAACTATGAAAATGAGGAGAGGTTTTGGCAGACTAAGGACAGAGGCCTCTGATCTGCATCCCAGAGCTGTAGAGAAGAGACTCCTCCAGACACGAGCCCTATTTTGGGCAGACCACGCAGGCTGGTGTGCCCATCACCTCCTCTCAGACCCTCTGCAGGTCTCTCTACGGGCCGAATTCTTATGGGCAGTCAAGGGCCAAGCTGAACTTCTCACTGCCAGCTCGGCCTCAAGGCTGGTCCAAGCCCCTTGCAGAACTCCTTATGGGCTGGGGGGGGATGTCCCTGGGGGTTGGCTAGGAATAAATGTTTCATTCCTAGGGGTTTCTTGGCAGGCCAAGCAATCACACCCTGCTGAGTCAGAATCACAACTGTTCATTTACTGTGGACTCACGTTTTGATTTACCAGGAGGGCTGGTTTCCACCATAACTCAACGTGTCACAGGCTGTGAGGATGCATCTAGCCGAGGTCTGGAGGTGATTCATCGGACAGAGTTCTTGGGGAACGGGATTGCAGGTCTTCACCTGGCAAAAGGCGTTGCCAGCCAATGCAGCCCCTTCCTGGAGCCCACAGCCCCCTGTGCGTCTCTTGCAGCAAGCACTTCACTTACAAACAAGTCTGGCTCTTCCCAGTAGCTTTAGAGGGTAGGAAGGTTTTTGATACACAGTCTCTGTGGCCACAAACACATTCGACCTGTTGTGGGCTTTATAAACAAAGAGAATTGGCTATAGTTTCCATCAGATCATTTGCCCCAAGACATGACACATTCTCAGGTCCAGTCAGCAGATGCTAATTCAATCCAGAGTATATTTCCTTGGACATCAGTGGGGCAGGCTCAGATTGGTACAAGAACCAGGACTGTTCATAGGAGCAGGCTCCACCAGACCAGACCTAAATCCTAGAAATGATGTAACTTGATCAGAAAGTACCTGACTTGCTGACAGGGTAGGTCCAACTGGTCCCACTGCTGTGACGTCTGCCCATTCAGATGTCCTATCTCATGTCAGGCCAGGACTTCACCTCTTTTTCCTTGCAGTAGAGCCAAGAACACTGAGTCCTCTGCGCTGCAAAAGGCTGAAGTATGTGGCTTGCTTTCCAGTCAGCCAAGAATCAAGGAAATCACAAATTCTCCACCTTTCAATAACCTTTAAGGAACTTATCTAAGTTGAGACAGATCCCGTCACGTTGCATCACTGCAAATTCATCCTACAGCTGCCCAGGAGGAACTGATGAGGAGTCACCCCATGTGGGGAGTAATTTGCTGGTGTCAGGGCAATAGAGATGATTACTTCTCTGTCCTGCAGGAACAGGAAAATACAGATCTGTGGCATTGGCTTCAGGGGCTTTGGCTCTAAAACACTCTTGTCTCAGTTTGCTTGAGACACAGGCAGGGAGTGAAGAGAGTCAAACGAAGCTTCTCAAACTATGTGATTTCTCAGGCCTGTAGGAATCAGGGTTTCCAGATGCAAAGTCACCTGACAACCACCAGGGAAAAAAAAATGTTCAAACACAGACAGGGACAGCAGCAGCCTGAGCAGCCCTGGCTGCTGGTCCCAGCTTCAGGTGGGGGTCTCCTTTGGTGCCGTCGTGCAGAGAAGGGTGACGTGTTGGCTGACAAATCAGGTAAAATCACTCTTGTGAGCTGCTCCTTAACTACACTTGTCCAGCAGAATTTCACCTCTCACTTTTTTCACTCTCTCCTTAACTCATTGGTTATCTGCACAGTTGTTTCCTATTTCTGCTCCTAGCCCTTACTCTTGCCTCTCTCCCAAGGATGCCGAGTGCTGCCTTTGACGCTCCACGCTAGAAGAGTTCTTTCCCTAGAGTCCTAAATGATGTTAGAAAAAAATATTTCCTCCTATTGTTTTTTTGGGATTGCTACTTCCTGGGAAGCAAGAGCAGCAGAGATGGAGGAGGAATGGGAAGACCTCACAGAACCATTGCCCAGTGGTTGAAGGTAGCACCAATGCCTCGCAGCAGCAACTTCTAGAGGTCAGTGGCATCGTTTGCAGGAAAATTTCATTTCCCATGTATTTGCCACCTCTGAGCTCGGGTATGTTGGAGGTGGCCAGAGTATTACAGATAAAACCAAACGAAGCATCCTCTAGTAACTTTAAAAGTGGAGCCCTTTGGCTCAATTAGCTTTTTATCTGTCATCTCTTCCCATGTCATCTGCAAAGCAGCATCTAGCCACAGGCGGGATCACTCTCCCTGCATCTTCAAAAATGAAAATTAAAAAAAAAATAATTCAAAAATTAAAATAAAAAAAAATAAATTCCCAATGCAGGCACAGAAGCACCAGGACTAATTTTCCAGCAGATGCAAGAGACCGTCAACTAATGTAGGAAATTAAATGTTTAAGGAAATTATAGAACGAAAATACAAACTCTTGACCGGGAGCCAAACAATACAAATTCCATCATTTATCAAAAAAAGGCCCTCCAAAATGAGCCTGAAACGGTGTGGAGACGGCTGAATGAAAGGCTATATTCAGGCTGCAACACTGTTTAGCTTACTTCTTGGCCCTTTTCCCTTTATTGATGCTGTTGGGAGGCCTTCATTCCAAAACCTCTAATGCCAACGTGTTCTAGGATGAGTTACTAAAAGCAACCATTCTTCTGCATATGAAAACATGAGATTATTTGCATGTTTGGTGTCTTTAATTCCTCTTTTGTGCCTCTGCTTTTGCTGGGGGGGGCATGGGGGTGGCAAGGCAGATGAGGGATCTTGAATTTTAGCAGCATCCTGATCTAAACTTCCTCGGAGAGAGGGAAGGCAAAGAAGAAAAAGTCTTTGCAAGCCTGAAATGGAGTTGAGGAGGACTGGCTTGCTTGATTTGCTTGAAGGGACTGATGAAGGTGTTTATTCAGGTCTCATGGAGTCCTGCCAGCCCTTCAATACAGACTCAGCTCTGAAGTTCCAGCATCACCTAGTGTTCCTTGAGTCATGTGACAAAAAAGTGCCCAATCTGAACCATCCCAAACTGTGGCCGTAGCGGGGTGATTACCGGTGCGGCGCACAGGACAGATGAAGGGCTCAGAAAGCTGTGCCAGAAGCATCTCCACACAGAAAGCGGTGAGAGTGTACAGCACTCGGCAACTGTTTGAGGGCAGAAGAACCTCCTGGCAGGTCACAGCTGTCAAGTCCGAGTCTCCACGTGGTCGTCTTGGCTCTCTCTTGCATGGGCTAGAAGGTTGCAAGAAAGCTGGAGGCACCTGGCCAGCTGTAGACATGTTACCAGCTTTAGGAAATACTTTAAATACTCTCCAATTGATCTGTGAAACTCGCTGCTACAAGGCAGTACCAAGACTGCGGGTATAAGCAGATTGTGGCTTGCTCTCCAGCATGTCAGGCAATGTTGAAACAGTGGCTGATGCTGGGGGAGATCCTTCCCTCTGTAAATGCTCAGGTTAATACCAGTCGAAACTGCTGCTGAGCTCAGCTGTGCGATTGTAAAGGGCTCCGAGCTCACAAATGGCCAGCGGCCACAGCTCAGTGGAGAAGTGGTCGTTCATCATGCCGTGGTAATTCAATTGCTTGTGAACTTCTTCCCATAACCAACGAGTCGAGCGGGAATCCAGAAGAGAATTCCTTGCATTTATGGCTAACAAGATTAGTTGCTCCTAAGAGCCAATATTACACAAACAACAAAAAAAAAATACAAGGTTTGGAAGAAATAAAAATCCTCAGGGTTTAAACCAGTGAACGGGGATTAGGAAGAAATTTCCCTGAGGTTCAGTGACTCATAACCTCTAGCAGCTTGTTACATCTCCTGCCAGAGCCTCCAGCCTTCGCCCGAGCAGCGCTGGCCTGGGCAAAGCGCTATCCTGCTTCACGATAAGCAGGGATGGGTGAGCAGAGGACAGACAAAGGAGAACACCTTGGCCCCAGGGCTCCCACGGTGCTCCTCCATCACTCAACACCGTCTCCCATTTTTGACCCATCGGCGTTTGGCCCCGAAGCCGAGGATTTCCCCGCCAAGGTGCTCATACAGCTCGGAGCCACCCTGGGTTTCTCAGTCCCTCTGAGTTGTTCTAACACCGCCTTGACTCGAGCTTTTGATGATTGGAGAATCATGAGCCCAGCTTTGCTTTCCTGGGCCAGCAGCACCATCTGCAGCCGGCTCCGACTTCTGGCTGCTCCTGCCTTGGGGAGCCTCCCTCCTTCCCTCCCTCCCTCTCTCCCTCCCTCCCNCATGTATTAAGGTGGAAAAGAGAAGGTGGCAGACTGAAGCAGCACCTCTGGGACTAGAAAAACTAAAATACAGTCACACCGGACTGGTGTGTTGTGCTAAAAGGAGGGAGGTGTAGCTTGGTACCCTTAGAGGCAAAATAAAAGGGTGTGATTTGTAGCTAAAGAAGTTCTCTGCTCTTCTCTCATTCTCAGGTAACACTGGACCAACTGGGAGAAGAAAGCTCTTCAGCCAGGGGTGTACATGAGCCTGGGATACTGCTTCCAGGATGTGAAAAGAAGGAAACAACTTGTTCCTAGTTCTAAAAGGAGCTGGTGACAGAGCCAGGACCAGAGCCTGCTTACAATTTCCCAGACAACAGCTGGGTGGTTGCTACTCTTCCAGAAGCAAACAGAGAGGGTCACTGCCTTCTGTGCCCTAAAAACACCCAGTTCAGGACAAGTGGGCCTGGGGCACAATCCTGCTCTGCACTTTAACGTGTGGTTGGTGCTGTGCAGATCTTCCGAGGGCCACTCGCAGGGCAAACTTGCAACGCACCGCAGAAAACCCCGTGGAATCGCTCTAACGCGCCGCTGGAAGAGAGCGGGAGAAACCCAGGGCACAGCCTCTTGCAGCTCCCTGCAGTAGGAAGGATCTAAAGCAGCAGAGAAGTGGGTCAAAAGTAAATAGCAGGTTTTACACAGTTGTTACTCTGCTGAAGTGGTTTGAGGCCAGATTCAGGAGGAAGAGGAGGAGGAGAATTTCAATTCACGTAATGAAAGCTGGCTCCGCTATAAACAGCCTTGCAAGCTTTGTTATAAAAGAGAGTGGCAAAGGTGGGTCACCACGCCAGATTTTTGGTCTGAACTACGCTCAGTTCGCAGCCCCACACTGATTCTAAGACACAACTTGACAGGGGGCTGGCCCATCTCATTTAAACTTTTTACTTAAAAGGCTGGACCAGATGATCCTTGAAGTCCCTTCCAACCTGGCATTCTACAAATCTATGATTCCAGCTCTCGCTAGTTTAACGTGCACTTCAACACGGGGCTCTGCTCCTCAAGCTACGACCTCTGCAGCCCAGCCCACAGGTGACACACCAAGCTCACGATGGCAAAGCTTCAAGACATCCCGGTGGGGCAGAGAAGCTCGGAAGAAAATGCATAATATGAACTCCAGACTGACTATTATTTTTAGTTTCTAGGAGTTTTAGGTGCATCTGGAAATTACCTGCACTGCGATAGAGGTTTAAACACAGAAAGCCCCTCCCCAGCGTGCCCAGCACTCCCTTTGGGGAGAAGCTGAGAGAGTGAGCAAGGCACGTGCAGCGGACGCTGGTTGCATCCTGGTTGCGAGGGTGGGAAAAGCACACATCCGAGGAGGGCACTTTTTCCATAGGCTGCAGTTTTAAACATCCACGGCTTGGCAGTTTTGGATTCCTCAAAGCCACAGGTGTGGTCAGGTGCTGTCTGTAATGTTTCTCGACACCCACGCCCAAGGATGATGTCTTGTCCCGTGGGTTATTCTACCTCTTTAGATGAAAAGCAGCTTCGTTTCTACCTCCTTGTATTTCTTCCTCCTGTGCTGATGATCTCTGGGATGAAAATCAGAGCTTCCCTCTCAGCCTTCCACGTCACTGTCGTTTGACCCCAGACACACTGGAGGGAGCAGAGGAAGGATGCTCTTTGCACATACACACCCATCCCATCCACCGCTGCTGGAAGCACAAGCACCATGTGCAAAATCCCAGCCACACAAACCTTTGCTGGTAAAACTTTTCTCGTGGCCACTGGCATTTCTGCAGGAGGAGACACCGTAAACACCAACAGGCTCCCACTTACTGCAAAAGCAGAGCTTTTAACCACTGGCACTGTGCAGCACACACACCAAAAAAAAGTCAGCAGAGCTAAAGATCCTAAAAAACTTTAGTCTGGCCCAAGTCTACAGAGCAACGCACCACGGGATTTTAGTGCCATTTACCCCTTTACCAAAGAGGTAGAGAAGCAAGTGCCTAAATTACAGCACAGGCCAAAAGAAACACGACAAAAATATGTGAAAGTCAATGGAAACACGTTGGGGGGTTGAAGGGCTCGTTGCCCAACTTTGGCTGCTCCCTAAGAAATGGTTTCTTCTGTTTTCCAAACGTGCTGCAGAAGCAGCCAAAGCAAACCTGTGGCTTTTCATAAAGAAAACCAAGGAGAGCAAACGTCTCTCCTCTCCTCGGTGCTCTCACATGAGAAGAATTTTGCATTCAAAGCCTTCTGACAATTTTTTTTCATGTCAGGTGCCTCCTTCATCCCTGGGCTGGCAGATCTCCAGCCAGGCTGCCCACAGAGGCATCAGGCTGGCCAGACACTCCTGCCCTGTCTGTCTAAACAAGCTCGAGGTGAAGGTTTAAAAGAAGCTGCTGCTTAAACACAAGAAAAATGGGAGCCTGCTGAGCCATAAACTCCTAGTCCTAGTTCCTCTGCTCTCCTGGTCAGGTTGAATGGACAAGAGGCATGATGGGCTATCCTGGAATTGTGCGCTCACTGATCACCTTGCTGGCTGCTCTCACACAACGTGCAGGACACAGGTGCTCCGTGCACCCAATGACAGGACAAGGGGCAATGGGTGTAAACTGGAGCAGAGAAGGTTCCGTTTAAACATAAGGAAACACTTTTTCAGGGTGAAGGTGACAGAGCCTGGATCAGGCTGCCCAGGGAGGTGGTGGAATCTCCTTCTATGGAGACATTCAAAACCCGCCTGGATGCCTTCCTGTGTGACCTACTCTAGGCTCCTGCTCTGGCAGGGGGGGTGGACTCGATGTTTCAAGGTCCCTTCCAGCCCCTAATATTCTGTGATTGTGCTCCCTGGAAGCTCAGCTTTGTCGAGCACAGTTTGTTTCAAGGTCCGAGAGCAGTTTTTCCCTCTCTTCCAAGCCTTACAGTACCAACAATGCTTTCAAAGGGAGCAGTGAATTGTGCCACGTTTATAAATGAAATTATCATCTGTCGGGCATCATTGGAGTGCTGGGAGCATTTTCAAGCCTATTCAGCTTTTTTTGATTTGACAGGGGCTCGCTCTGCACATTACGGCATCCAGGTTTCTGTTTGTTCCTG
The DNA here is from genome assembly GCA_013396935.1 of Baryphthengus martii. NCBI lineage: Eukaryota > Metazoa > Chordata > Aves > Coraciiformes > Momotidae > Baryphthengus > Baryphthengus martii. Next base: position 148,098 of record VWZK01016702.1, on the reverse strand, counting down.
TTGTTTCCTCCCCAAACTCGTTCCACAGGGGGCTTTTGACAAAGTGTTTCCCCAGCAGTGGGAGCTACACACACAGCACAAAGCAAACACTTGCAAGATAAACATCCCTCACATCCCGTGCCGGTCCCGAGCGCCCCGAGCTCGTCGTTGCCTCCCTCGGAGCAATTCAGCACAACTTCAGCAAAGTTAAAAAATGATACTGCGCGATTTTATTTTTTGTACTTGCTCAGCGAGCTTTTATTGGCAGCTGCCGGCAGGATCTGGGACGCTGCCAAATCCCCTGCTTATAGCGCTGCAGTGTGGACAACCACAGAAAGCCTATTTAAAGTTTCTTGGATGCAAATAAGGTAAAAAACCGTAACAAAATAATAATAAAAAGAAGTGTAATTATTAGTTTCCTTTATGAAAGTCCTTTGAAATGGGTTCTGGTTTCCACCTACAAAAGTCACCCAAGCGAATTATTTAATATTAACAGACATTCCTGAACCAGAACATTACAACCCGAGGCTCAAAATCCAGAGGAAAAAGGCTGAATACCTTTGCCTTTCCTATCGCACTTCCTGAACCAAAACGACAACGTTAACTCCTTGCCTTTCTCAGTAACGTTTGTCTCTTCTTCATTAGTTTATTACGGTGCTTAAATAACTTAAATAGGAAATTATTCTAATCAAAACTCAGAATAATTTTCTATTTGAATATTTAAGCACAATCATACTTAATGGAAGGATTTTGTATCAGTTAAATCTTAAGGCCCCCGTCAACGAGGTCTGTCTTGAGGTGCAGATGTTGATCCCTTTGCACAGAACAGCTTCTCACCTTCCCTCCTGGGAGGAGGAGGATGGGAGAGAGGGAGAAGGCGATGGAGAAGGAGGGAGAGGGACAGAGAGAGAGGAGAGAAGGAGGGAAAGGGAGAGGAACATCTACCCCTATTTGAAAAGCCTATTTGGCAGTGGTTTGGAGTCAAAGGGCCTCCTGTCAACAGCACACACAACGTGCTTTTGAAAAAGCAGAAGTGTACACGCAGTTCCTTGGCAATTGGCAATCGCAGCCACTATACAGGCAAGCAGGGTTTGCAGCGTACGTTTTTGGAACTCCCAAGAAACTGCAGCTTATCACCTTTTTTTTTTTCAGGTTGCCTTCTGACTTATTCTGCAGAGTTGGTCACCTGTTGGTGTCTGCAGGCACAAGCCACAACAAGCATAAGAAAAAAAAACAACCAACCAACCACTCTCTCCCAGCAGAAAAGTCTGGCAGCAAAAAAAAAAAATGGCTAAAAAATATTGCTGTTTGCTCCCTCACCAGGGGCTGCAAAGAGATTAGGGAGGAAATAAAATCCCTGTTTTGCTTCTCCCTCTCTCTCAGCAACTTTTCATCTGAGAGCGCCTCTTAAAACTCATTCAAGGAAGGACTGGAACTCAGCGATATGCACATCCATCCGAGCACAGGGGTACCTATGGATATACGCAGGAATGTAAACAGAAAACAAGTAGTATGCTGCCAGCATTCCCAGTTGGAGTCCTTTTCCTGCAAGGCTGAGGTCAGCATAGATGCTCAGATTAAACCCAATCTTGGAAATCCAGATTAGGTGCCCCTCCCTCCAAAGGGCACTGGGAGACTCTTTTCCCTCTGAACGAGATTCCTTCCCTCTCAGAAGCCAGCCAAACACAACCAACCTTTACTTGAGGGCACACAGATACTTCTTAATTTTCTTGCATGCAGTCTGAATGGACATCAGCTTCTCAGCCCGTACCAAGGACTTTTCACGGTGCCTTCACCCCTGGGCCAGCTACTGATCAGTCACCTCCTTCCACATCCCCAGCTGGTGTCACCACCAGCATCCTCCTGTGTGCTCTGTCCTTATCTAAGTGTTTGCCCAGGGCTCCTGGCGTGGGCTTTCTGGTAAAAGAGGAGAGGAGAGCAGCGCTCAGAGGACTGAACTGCAGACAAACTAACCCCGGGCTCCACCCCACGCAATTGTCACTGGAAGGCCCTTGGGCACCAGGAAGAGGTTCAGAACATTTGGAGTCACTCCCAGCATTGACATGCCACAAGCCTGAGCAGGGGATGTAAGGCAAGCAGCACCAAAGCAGCTGAAATGGGGTTTCTGTTTGGCAGGGGGAGCTCATGTACATCACCTACAGTAAAGAGCTAAAGCCCCAGCAACTCCACCAGCTCTGCTATCCCAGTTTCCAGTAGGACTAGATGTTTTGGAAAGGACATTGTTTATTTACAGAAGTCTCCCTAGAAACTCCAGCAGAGATTTTTTTTCAAGCAGATGTGATGCTTCATTGTTAATTGGTTCATCTGTAGGGAATGACAGCTCTCCTAGCATGAGATCTGGGCAGCACTAGTTCCAGGCTGCCCATCAGATGGAAAATACTAGTAACAGAGTCAGTTTTTGGAACTGAAAACCTCCCCATGAGTTGTGTAAAAGCAGTGGACGTTGTTCATCTCCAGCCACCACCATGGAAACAGAGGTACAAGAGCACCAAAGTGGTTTCTCCAAGAGCTGCTGCTCAAACTCAGCTCCATCACCTAGACCATTATACCCTGCAATGGACTGAAGCCCATCTTTACTGCAGGATCTAACAAACAACATTATTCATTGATAATGTGGATTATATCCAATGACTTTTTGCATCCTAGGCTCTGGGCTCCATACTGAACAGCAGCAATAAAATCAGGGTAGCAGCAGATGATGCTGGGATGGGGAAAGCAAAGCAGCCGCCACATCCCTGGAAGCTCAGCTTTGTCGAGCACGGTTTAGGACGTATATTGAGAGCAGTTTTTCCCCTCTCTTCCAAGCCAAACGCAGCTCTCCCTCATAGTACCAACGATGCTTTCAAAGGGAGCAGCGAATTGTGGCACCACATTTATAAATGAAGTTATCAGCTGTCAGGCAGGGGCTCCCACCCGACTCCTGGGTGCAAGGGCAGGTAGCCCAAGGCAACACCAGGCAGGTGGCTTTGCTAACAGAAAGGAAGGCAGGGATGTTGTTCTGAACTCCAGGAGAAGACCAAGCAGTGGAACTTTCTGCATGAGGACTCATAACTCACCCTGTGAAAGATGTTCAATTCCTGAATCTACCCATCCATAGCTGTTTTCTTTCTGTTAACGGTACCTGTTAAATTGGGGACAAAATTCCAGACAAGAAATTCATGGAAGACATTTGGATTCCCTCACCAGCTGCTTTGCCTGGCACCCTCCAAGACTCCAGGCTGCACAGCCCCTTCACACTAATTAATAGGAGCTGCCTGGTCCTCAAACCCAGCATCACCTTTGGTGGCTCTGTTCTCTTAGGCTGGTGCATTTCCCAGGGGAATAATAAAGAAACAGCTCAAAGCACTTGTACAAGAGGAAAGGGGTTGATTGAGTTTGACGAGCAAACATTTACTTCTGATGTGAAGGGGCAATATAGGCTCTCGATCTGGAAAAAATAAAAAGTGAAAAAAATAATGACACGGCACTAGAGAGAAAAATATTTGAGGATCAAATTAAATCAGAATTTAAAGCAACCTCAATTTCTTAAGACACTAAAAGACATGAAAGGTAGAGAAGATCCCCGTGCTCCCTTACACACCAGTAGCCTAGGGCTGCACCCAGGGCTATCAATACTTCAGCACCTCTAAACCTGCAGGCAGTCTTGTCACCATTCCCATGCCACACCGCACTTGGCAGCTCTTTCTCCTTTTCAACACTTTATGAAAACAATTATTGTGCTTAATACTGAAGAAACTGGAGAGGAGAGACATTTCCAGCCCTGCAGGGGCACAGCCCAGGCTAGTACAGCCAAGTCCAGCACGATGGGGGTCAGAAGGCACCTCTGGAGATCTAGCCAGGGTCACCCAGAACCACATCGTCCAGGCGGGTTTGGAATCTCTCCAGAGGAGGAGACTCCACAACCTCCCTGGGCAGCCTGGGCCAGGCTCTGCCCCCTCACAGGAAGAAGTTTCTCCTCCCGTTCCGCGGGTGGCTCCTGGGTTCCTTGGTGCTCGTTGTCCTTTCCCAGAGCAGCAGCTCCATCGTGTGGGAAGAGCTGGCCCCGCAGGTTCGGCCCTGACACGGCGAGTTCAGGATGCTGATCGTGCAAGTTCAGCTCGCCATTTAACCTCCCCAGGGATTCTTTCCTACCCCTCCTCTCGTGTGAGCCCCATCAAACAACCCGCACCGCTCACCCATCCACTGCAAACCAGCAATTTTGTCCTGTCAACACCCTTTCTCCTGGCCCGGTTTGCCTGGCTCAGCGCCCCACTGAGATGACCCAAGAGCAGGTGGAAAGGGCAGGCCTTCCAGGGGTGGCTGGATGATCAACCTCATCGACCCCCAGGCTCCCTCAGCCTCTAACCACAGTGCTCACCAAGGGCTTCACCAGAAACCAGTTCCTGTCATTAAACACCCATGAGCAAGGGCTCATAAATGAGACCAAGGACACAATTTCCCATCTGTAGAGTTAAGTTTACTACAAAGGAAGATAGTGAGACACAGCCTTGAGTAAGCCCTGCTATCTGGAGTTGAGGCAGGGAGTAACCTCTGGTTTTGTACACTCTGGTTTCATGACTAATTTTTCCCTCTGCTACCACCTGGCACCTTCCTCAGCAATAAGTTAAAGAAAACACCCAGTGGAACAACTTCTGCAGGAGCCAGGCATTCGATGTTGGTGCTGCTGCCTTCACAGGGACACTCAGGGCCGATCAGAAATCAAAGAAAACATCACATACCATCAACTTGAAGCATGTTAGGTGTAGACTCGCTCTGCTCTAAAGGGTGTTCAGTTGCCAATACTCAGAATACCACCAATCAGTAGTTCCCTACCCAAGGAGACCCCAAATCTCTCCTTTTTCCACCCACCCTGGCAGACAGAAAAGGGCAGGCTCCGAGTTTGGCCAAGAGCTCACCCGGTAGCAACAGCCCTTCAGAGTGGAAGGCACTAACTGGTCAAACAAGCGAGGGAACTACCTTCCCAGTAACACTAGAAGTGAAAAGCTGTAGCTTGCAAAGAGCCAATGCTGTTCCTCCCTGTTGGGTAACAACAGCTTATCTGTGATGTTTCTATTGCCCCCAGTAAAGCCGACTCCATCCTAACCCCTGACCTGCAGCTCAAGGCTTTCCAGTACAGGCAGCTTGCAGGGAGTTCTCAACCGGTGACGGGAAAAGTCAGCCTCTGACACACTGATCACATCCGAAACATCCTGGAGGTGGAGTTCACAAGCGATCTGTCCTGCTCTTCAGTACTCTGCACAAACAGCATCACTGCAGCTCCTCTTAAACAAGGAAAACCACCACTGAAGTCCTAAATAGTTTACATCCCTAAATACTTTATGGAATTTGCGACAGGTTAAGTTTTGTTACATTCTTATAACTCCAAAGTGTTTGAAGTGAGACAGCAGGAAGGGGAAAATAGACACAAGCCACAGTGACTCCCCCCCCCCAGCAACACCAGGTCACAAGGAGAGAACTCTGGTGCTATTGCCCAGGGAAAAGATGTGGGTGAGACAACCAAGAAGCTTTTCCTTTGAGTGACATGTGAAAAACGCCATTCGAGACACCGTCACCTCCTGAAGGCAGCAACCAAACTTGGATTAGTGACATTTCCCACAAAAAAGTCAATAATGTGCAAGACAAGTGCAAACCAAGAGTTTTATTTTTCCCAACACACATAAAGTGAACACACAAGACAGGAAGTGAGAAAGACTAGACATATTTACAAGGCAGTTGAGATATCAAATTTTTTCCATCTTCAAGATCAAGTCATCACAGATTTTCGTTAGTTCATCGTTTTCTTTAGTCTGGTAAAGACAAAAAGCAGTTCAGTTTGAGATGTGCCTGAGCCGAGTCACAACAAGTCACAACTGCCAACCTATAGAACACAAAATCTCTTTACATGCCAGTGGCTCATGCAAATTTATTCTAAAGGGTAGTCAGCTTTGTAGCTCCCACGGTACCCTTGGGAGCCTCAGGAAGTGAAGCAGAGTCACTGTCTCTACTTCTTTCACAGACTCTCCCATAATATGTGGGGACCAATTGATCTTGGGGAATAAGGCTTTCCAGACTCAGTGCCTTGGTTACATACGTGGAAATCCAAGATCGGGACAGTTCAGCTTTTAATCCTCACAAGGCAGACACCTCCGTAGGGTGATGCTTTGACACTTTCACTGACACACAGCAATAATTCCCAGTTTGTATAATCCCTGATGTGGCCAAACCCTTTTGAGCACTTAACATAAAATGTTCCTGTATTTATAACAGCAATAAAACTACTTTTGTGTTGAATGGCTTGTCTCATCTCAGGTTCCAGGCCTACTGTGTCCTCCTCAGCCACCAGCCTGAAAACTAACACCAACACAGGACTTTTTCCTAACTGGATGTGTCAGCATTACCTATTTTTTGAGCCTGCAATGCTGGCAAAGATACAGCCATGACGCAGTACCACTAAGAGCATCCATTGCCAGCAACATGACTTTTAACTCTCAAGGAAGCTTTCTTTTGAAGGGTTCCAAAGGAAAACTATGTGTCTTTACAAAACATTCTAGACTATATCTATGCAATATAAAACAAGGATTGATGGCCTGAACAACAGTGAAAGTTCAATCAATATGAAAGTGTTGGTGCTGGCAGTTTACAAATCCCGTTTATGAACATTACAAATCCTGTTTATGGACAAGCTGGATCACAGAGCTATTCAAAATTCAATCCCAGATCCTGCACTGGGACAGAAATTTAAGTTGTAGATCACCATCTCCTTCAGTGCTTGCAATAACCTCCTGACCCAGTACCAACAAATCTTTTGCTCCCCCCAAAAAAAGTGAATTGGAATATACAGGTGAGTCTTGACATAGACTTGGGCCTTAAATTCCAAGGCCTGTTTTCCAAAATTCCCATCAAAAGCAGCACAGTTAGCACAGGCTGTTCCTAGGACTGGTACAAGATTGCTCCTGACCTAGCCCAAGGCAACAGCTTGAAGAGACTCACCAGTGGCATTTGACTAACCTTTTGTTCAAGGCTTTTCTCTAAAGACTGGATCCTCATCTGCTCTTTGCGGAGGCTGGCTTGCAGCACTGCGATCTCAGACTTAGCTTTGCTTCGTACCTGGGCAATCTCCTCATTTGCTCTGAAACGGAAGCAAAATGGGTTTTACAGCCTCTTCAGACAGCACAGCAAAACTAGCCATGGAATGGCACTAGATACTTGTACTTTGGATTAATCCCCAAACCAAAAAAACTAATACCAAAACTTGGCTTAAAAATGAACCACATTTTGCAGCAACTGTGAAAATTGGAGGTTTCACTCCCAGTACTTCGCTTCTCGAGGTGGTACTTACTGATGCAGCTTTTCTTCAGCGTGCGCCTTGAGCGCCTGGTATCTCTGCTCCTCTTTTTTAATTCTAGCCAGGTATTCTTCAGCACATTTTTTCAGAGCTTCTTCATTCTGTCCCAAAACCAAGCAGTTTAGTGAGCTTTCTGTGGTTGTTAGTAGATGGAAGAGTCTCTCCACTTAAAATAGGCTATTTAACTACAAAGTGGCAGTGTTTGCTTGTCAGAGGAACACCAACAACTGAAGTCCCACAGACCTTCATAGGGAATAAAGCCCCCCCTTTCAACTCTTCACTTGGTAAATTAAGATTTAACCACCTCCTTTCTCTCCCAATGTACTGTTTATTTAGTAGCAAACTTTACTAAAGAGGAAAGATCACTGAAATTAAGGCCATTAAATCAGTTTTGTGGGGTTTTTTGTTTTTGGTTTGTTTGGTTTTTTGTTTTTGTTTTTTTAAATAGCCTCATCTTAGCTTGCAATTCTCCTGAGAATAGCTAGAAATCCAGCTACTTCATCCAAGAAAAGATGGATTTGGACCCTGCCATAAATGAATCCAACATTAACAGCAAGAAAGTTACCTTGGTCGGCACAAACACTATGACAGGCTATAATAGCTAATAAAATAACAAGTAGAAACTTTGAAACAAGTGCTGACTCTCTACTAATTCCAGCTTTTAAATTTAGCCCCTCTGTTTGCAAGTGAGGCTTTAACTCAATGCAAAGGGAAGGGCTTCTGAATTTAGAGTGGAGAGATGGAAAGGCCACCAGATGAAGGAAGTCTGACACGTTAGGAAAGCAAAACTTCAGCTACAACACAGCCATTATGCCTGTTTCTCAGCCCTAGACTGCCATGAAATTTACAGTCTGAGCAAACAGGGAACATTAAAGGATAACTGAAGGGAAAAAATTAAAGGCACTTTTTAAATATCAACTGAATCCATTTTTATGCAACAACCCATAGCTTGTGCTCCTCATTAGGTTCATTCCTCCAGTCTCTGAAGATGCTGCAGAACGAAGGGCTGACTATCACGTTGGGTTTTAAGCTACAAAACACCCACTGAACTATTAGAACTTTTACTTGTAACAGAAAATCCTCTTTGGCGTGATGGAGGGGAAACAAGGTGTCCTCACGCAGTAGTTACTACCTAAAAGTCTGTCTCTAGGATGAACAGAAAAATCTTACACAGGTAGTGAAAAACAGCTGGTTCTTCTGTAGGAGGAAACTTTAGCTTCTAACAGAGATCCTTATCATACTTGAAGCCAGCCACTAAATAAAACTAGTCATTTATTTAAATCTCTAAACAACAACTTAGCCCCTGGTTTTACAGGTAGTGCCTATTATTAGCTGATTAATGGCTGGCCCAGAAATTCATCTTTTCCTCCCCACTAAATCTCATTTATATTGGAAGGATATTATATGCATTATGGGCACTTACTTTGTGGTAACCCTCCAGCACTTCTTTCTGCTTTTCAAACCGTTTGAAGAGTTCCGAGAAAGATTTTTCCATAGAGTTCAAATCTGAAAGAACTTGTCGCTTCTCTTCCACCATCCTTTGCATTTCTTTCTTTGAAAATTCCTTCTGCTTCTGAGCATCCTCTAAAGAAACGGGAGTTAACGGGGTTACACTCAATAGTTATTGCAACAGCATAAAATTCCATAGTATGGGCAGATAACCCCCACACCTTCAATTCTTCCTCTTAGGCAAAAACTGGTTTCCAAATATAGCCCCCCTCAGCAGATCTGTGCTGTTCTTGCATGTAAGGAAGCAGTCACATGCTCTTTATTTGCTACGTTACTTCACACCAGCTCCAAGGCCACTGATGACTGATTACAAAGTGCTTGCCCAAAGCATCGCTTCCCCTGCAAGGCAGCCAAAATACTGACCATAACAGGAGCCTCAAACCTTGGTCTAGAAGCAAGAAAGAACACACAAGTATTTGTTTTCATTAAATAGCTGGAAGATCTGGAGGAGACTGGGATAACAAGCGAAACTAGCACAGCAAACTCTTTCAGGGCATGTTTTTGTTAGCACATCTGATCTGTGTTTCTCATAGCTTTAAAGAAGCATAAAAAAATAAGTTGACACAAAATTAAATGTATTCAAGGCACAGATTTGGCTATCCACCTTTGAACTAGGAGAATATACCTACCAATTAAGAGTTTCATTGAGTGACTTTCTAGCTTTGAAGCCACAAACTTGACTGAAGCAGAGGCCAGATCTGTCCAGCAAGAAATCCTATTGCTATCTGAACATTTCAATGAGGACGGATAATCAATGGTTAAATATCAGGTTCAGACAACTGGATATACCAGTTTTAATAAACCAGCAGCTCACACTCCACTGGAGAATAAGAAAGTGTTAGATGTCTTCAGGCCTGGTTTAGGAAGCCATCATTACCTACCAAGTGATATCATGTCTCTATGAATATGCATAAAAGTGTTACTCTGCCTTGTCTGAATCTTTATGCCCACCTTGGAAGCACTTGAAATATTCATGCCAGGAGAAATGAAAGAGTACCGACTTCAGTTAGTAACCTTAGGCTAAGTGTGTCCCACTCCCCAAGCCATTCGAAGCGTAAATAGGGAACTTACCCATCATTTGGGTTATTGTACCTTCAAACTCAGCAACTATTTTTCTAAAGAACATAAAAAAAATGTAGAACAAGTTAGAAAAAGCAGCTGGAGTAAATAAGCAGATATAAAAAAACCAAGACAGATTCATACCCCATTTCCTTGTATTCCATATGAAGCTTCTCATACTTCTTTTTCCATTCCTGAGTCTCCAACTCTTTCTCTTGAACCTTTGAGGGAAAAGTGAACTTTTATTACTTACACAGGAAGAGATACAAGACTTGATACTCAGAAGGGAATGAAGGGCAGCTTAGGTGTATGGAGAAAAATAAGTTCTGCTTAATCAAAACTAAGTATTTCTTCACAAATTTGAGTCAAATAAGATGTAGATTGATACGCATTTTACATACACGACTCCCACTCAGTGTTACCAGTATCATTTTCTAATGAAATGATCAGAGGCAACCTGATGGCTACTGTTGCTCTTTGTAGATCATTGTCAGAATTTTAAACAGAAGATGAGAACTGATTAAGGCTGATTTTGCCTCAGAGTTGTACAGGACACTGTAGTACATTGACTTTCAGCATTTCAACTCCTTTGAAATGCATTGTGATGTTTCAGATGACAGGGAGTGGGGGCACAAGCGAAGAAAGAATGTACCGTAATATAAAAGAGAAAGGATTAACAGTAGTTAGGCTAGAAACAAATGTTCCAGAAGTAACAATACACGAAGACAGAAACTGGTAAGCAGCTTTCATTTGCAAACTCAACAAAAACGGTTTGGGAGACCCCAAAAAAATAGGTTTCCATGAGGTGCTGTATTTTTCCAGAAGGAAAAGAGGTTTTCTGTTTTCCTCTCCTTCCTCTTTCTTTCTTGTGGTGAAAGTTTTTTCACTACAAAAAGTAATTATAAAATTTAGTCAGCTTTCCTTTCAGGTTAATACAGTAATTCCAAATATTTTTATTTAAGCAAGACACAGCTGGAGTCATCCAACCACATCTATCTTTGCATGTTTAAAAGTTCTGTGAAACAAGAGGTTAGAGCACCAATTTTTAAACAGTACAAGCTTCACCCCCTGCTAGTATATCTACTCTTCAGTTATATCAATGCACTAGTTGTTCCCTGTCAAAGCTGCACTGGTTTTCTTGTCCTATACAATATGCTGGTTAAAAGTGTCCTCCAAAATGACAGAAATCAAGAGTTACTCCTTGAAAAGCTAGGATCTTGGTACTCTGAAATAATCACAAGTCATCTTCATTTGGTGTCCTCGGCATCACTGCCTGCAGTACAGCTAGTCAGGAATTCGGAATGCTCCGTTTTCCTCTGAAGATAATGTTCAAGTGACACAGTTAGCTTCAAGGACATGTATACCTAATTACTCCTCAGACATTATCTAGTATTTGTAATGTTACATAACCAACAAGTCACAAGGAATCAACTATTCAAATCTGAGGGGATAGAAAATTTTGAATCACTAAGACTGAGGTTAAAAAGCCATTTCTGTAGTGACATAGTTGCAGAATATTCTCAAAATCCCACTGACTTCTACTTCCCTCCTCCACTAACACTAAGGTTTTTCTCCAGAGTGAGCTCCAGATCTTTTTTTTCATTATTAGTTGGACATACTGTTGTGCCTCCCAATCCCACAACGAAAATATAAAAATCATTGCACTGAATTGGCATTACAGTTTTATCTTGTTTCAAGAAACTTAGAAACTACCACTGCTTCCCATTGGCAGAAAGGGGTATTTTCTGCCTAGTTTAATAAAGAGTATTCAGATCACTCCTAAAGCCTAACCCCTCTGATAATGGCTGATGCATTAACACTGCCCAGTTAAGGCAGAACTGGACTAACAGTGAAGTTTACCATATTTCCTTTAAGAGTAGCCCTGAAGAGTTCTATACTCACAGCTCTTATCAAGTGCAAAGCTTCTCAAAATGAGATGTCAAGTACGATACAGAAAATTACCAGGGACAGAGATTTATACCAGATAATCTGAACATGAGAGACTTTCTAAAGCAGAACTTTGCAGAGCTCTGAAGGGTCACCATACCTCTCTCTTCACCAGCTCAACAGCTGCATCCATGTCTCTCTGGCTATATTTCAGCACATCTATAATGGCATCTACTGTAGTATTTCCAGAAACAGTGAGGGGGACAGGAGGAGCATTGCTACTCAGGGAGTCTGGAATTGGGAGATCTGTGTCCTGTGAGGGGGAAAAAAAAAAAAGAGTTTCTACAGATTCTTGTTTTTGTGCCATTGATTAGCTGTATGCAGACTACTCAACATTTTTTATTTAAACACCCAAAATACCTCCATAGTTTTTTTAATATAAGTTTCTAGATATCTTTTGGACCTAAGTACTTATCTTTAAGGTATAGCTATAATTGGTGGATAGCAATTTCTGCTATCAGAAACATGGCATTTGACACAACACTGTTCCACATCAGCAAAAAAGGCCCCATTTCAGGATGAACTGCTGTGTGCAGATCTGTTCATAAAGGCTGCTCATGCCATAAACCTTACACCATAGAGCAACAAGTTTAATTAAAGTGCTTTTCATCCCATCAGTGCAATTAAAATTTTCGTGCTTCAGTTGCATGAAAGGCTGCCAGATTAAAGCCATCTTAACAGCTCAAATTCTTCTATATGATGTGCAATGCTACCAGTTTCCACCAAAAAAAGATTTAATACTTAAGAAAATGAAGTTCACCAAAAAGTTCAACTTTGATGTAAGTGAGTATCCAACCTGGTTAAGAAAACAGCTTAAATTAACATTAGGTTTTCTGCAACCATTAGGATATCTGCATAAGTCTAAAGTCCAGAATCCAGCTCATCCCTTTCCCAAAATATCAACACAAAACCTGATAACGTTCCAGCTATCCTTACAGAAGTCGTAAATGTTCCCAGAAGATCTAGTCCTTTTGGTTTTTCTTCATTTTGAAGACCCACTGCAGGCTTTTCAACTTCAACCAATTTACTTAAATCAGCCACAGGACTGAAAAAGAACACACACCCCCCATTATATTCAAGCTCCGCTTTTCTTTGGAAAGCTGTGGACTAACTACAGCCTAGACTAAGTCAATACCTACCCACAGGGAAGTGGAGCTGTCATGATATTCGTATTTGTTTCAATAATACCAGAAATGGGTTTTCTTGGACTGTCTCTCAACAGAGGGTCAAACTTCAAATACAGTGACTGTTTCCTCAAGGCAGACTCCTTGAACTGAGGGGAAAAGAGGCACAAGTTGGCAGATATGCCGCTTCATAGCATAATACACACATCCCACACAGGCACATAAATAATCCTTGGAGAGAGGGTGAGCCTGTTCTTCAGTGGCCAGAGTATTGTTCTCGGGAGAAAAATTACGTAAGAGAACTCAGTGCCCACACGCTGAAGTCCTTATGTAATGTCAAGTGAACTCAATCTGCTCACAGACAGAACCAAAAGGGCAAACATTTATGAACTATTCAAAAAACCAGCAGAAGACACTGGAAGGGAAAGACAGTATTGTAAGCTGGATGAGCAGTGTGTGTCATCCTCTGTCTTGGCTCACACAACAATAAGGACAATCATGCCATCATCAAAAAAAGACAATTTCAGTTCAGTGTGCTCTCTGTATTTTCAGAGCCACCCCTACTCTGGGCCAGAGTAGGAAAAAGAACTAAACCGAACTGATTAACACACCACAGGCCCAATTCAGAGACCGATTTCCTGAAACTGCCCATAAAACAGAACAGCTTAGAAGAAAAATAATGTTTTCAAAGCAATGACTCTGCACTTTCAAAGCCATTATGTTACATTTTCTTCCACCCAAACCCCTGCACAGCCATTTGGACACATTCCTTTGGAATAGGACCTATATTTTTGTGGGCAAGTTCAAAGCAAAGTTATTTCATGTAAGTGTTTACAACTCGACAATTCCATTTTCCTTTCCTCTCCCCTCTGCCAGGGATGCAAACCAGACACTTCAATGTCATACTTACTGATGAAGTCCCAAACTGTTCCAGATAGTCTATGCCCATTCCTAGAACTGGAAAATGAGGAAGTGATACAGTGAAGATGCAATATTGTCATGTTGTCTTACAATGAAGCACCCATAGACAGAAACAAATAGGTACAGGTATATAAAGCAAATAAATCCCTGCTCTTATCTCACAAGCTCTAGTTTTACGTTTGCTAAAAATGTCAGATTTATCTGACTTGAAAAAATGAAGTAGAAAAAAAACAAGCAAAGATTTCCAAGCTAAGCAAACTTAGAGCTTACAAATACCTGTAAGAATATGTAGGATTTAATATGCAGTTGAAGAACTTTCATTGTTGTATGGTTAAAGTGGCAAGCACTCAGCTATTCTACTCTTGGATACAATGCCCCCTAAGGGAGTAGAGATTGCCAATCTCACTTAAAATTAGCACACAGCTCAAACAATGAAGTTACAGCCATTTCTCAATATACTGATTCCACTCAAGTGTTTTTTAAAGGAGCTTTTTTTTGGTACAGAAAACTGCCACTGGAACTCTGAAAAGCTTGTTTCTGCAGCAGCCTACACTTTATACCTCCAGGCAGCTGAGTGCTAACAGCCAGCCTTTTGAATGTAGCTGAAACCAGAGAGGTAGAAATACCTTAAGTGTATTTCCCCCCCCTACTAGTCAGTGTAGGTTTTACAGTCTTTTCAGAAGTGTAAAAATGAGACAAAAACTAGAATCTATAACAAAGCTGAAGTAGAGAAATACATACACAGGGGTTATTGGAACAAAATCATTTCAGTCTGCTGTGAAGAAATGCCCTTACCTTCTGAGGATGGTCTGAAGAGCTCCTCAGGTTCAGTGTCAGCTGTCTGCTCATCTGCTGCTCTTTCAGTTCTGTGGGAACTGGGTTTAATTTCTTCTACAGACATTGACTTTGTTCCACTGTCAGCAGAAACCAAACTATCTTGAGAGGAGACATTAGCTGGAGACATTTTAGATGTGCTTGTTTGCTCCTGATGAGAAAAGCATAATCCCTTTTTACTGTTAAGGATTAAACGCAACAACAACAAAAAAAAAATTCACAAGAACAACCAAATTGCTTTGTCATAAAATGGCTGGGCAGCCAATAAAATAAACCAAGAGTTCACAGGCATAGACACTAAGCTAAGCTACTGAGTACAACTCCTATTATAAAGGAGTCTTTTTTTTTTTAGAAGAGTCCACACCTTTATGTTTGTCCTTGTACGTGACTGTTGATCAAAAAAGACGCTAAATACCAAGGCTGTCTCTGATGTTACCTTCAAAAGACAAGTCTGCACAGGTGATACTCATGCTAAAGCTGAAGATGCATAAAAACACTAATTCTTAGGAAAAAATCCAACAAATACAGGTTTGACAAGGATAACTCAAAGAACTATTTCATGGAACAACCTGGTAAGAACTGGCTGTCTTTCCTAGACCTTACCATGGCTATCTCTCCTGGAAGTTCAGCTTCTGCTTGATCTCCTGCCTTGTCTCCTTGAGTTCTTGGCTTGTCTTCTACCGCATTCTGTTTGTCAATTTCCCTGAAGAAATAAAACCAACCAACCAATATAAATCTAATTCACACAGACAGTTCTGAATTCTGTATTACCAGACATACTGAAGCACTGAACTAAGGAAGCTTCTGAAGACTTTCTACTGCCACAGCACAGAAAGCTTTACAGAGGGTGGAGATGTAAATTCACTGTCTCACCTGGTGACAATTTAAGTGACAGAAAGCTCTCCCTCCATCAGAGACAGTTTTATCTGGGAAGCAGAGAGTCACAGCAGTATCACTTGTTTCTGTTAACACTGTTCTCTTATTTCCATTTGTTAAGCCCATTATTTTTTTTAATTAAAGATAGGCTTTTTGCTTAATTAAGAACAGAATTACAAAGAGCCTGCTACTCTTTCCAAAGTAACGTAGTGATTATTGGTGTAAAGCACAGAACTTCATTAGAAAAGTCCCACACCTTAGTTACTGCTGACAGCACCAACTTCACTTTTCCCCTTGGTAAACAGCAGCTGATCACATTATACTGGGAGCACAAGAACATTCCTGTCACATGAACACTGGGTGCCAGTCTAGTTCTGGTAAGCACCTGGCTGCCTGTAGTAACGCTGATATTTTATAGTTAAGCTTTCTGGGAAAGGCAACACATCGTCTCCCACTCTCAAATAAAATGTTTTATGTGGCGCCAAGAAAATAAAAGCAACTTTAGTGACAGGGCTTTTTATTGAAAGCAACAGCACATCAGAGTTCAGGCAGGACGCTGAGCAGGGAACAGAAGTGCCTGCTCCCATCACGTGCTTCACAATACACAACACAGCTGCCCACTTACCTGGGTTTTAAAGGCAGCAGCTGTCACTTCACTACATTTTACTCTAATCTCGGAGGAGTGGAGAAAGAACCACTTGACCAAGATACTAATGCTCTTCCCATATGAGCCCTTTCCCTCCCATTCCTCCAGATTCAAGAGCTTTTGCCCAGAGCCAGCCATCTCAGGATGGTTTTCCCAAGGAGGTTTTGCTGTTGCAACACATTGTGTTGAAGGCTACAGTGTGCAATAGACTCAGCCTGTCTTGGAAGGAGGAGGTCAAGGAGGTAGGAGTCAGATATCATCTAACTATCTTTTCCTCACGTGGGTTCAAAGTGCTTCCTCACTCAGCTACAGATTTACTTACGGATTTTTGGGTTCTCTTTTCTCAAGAATTTCACAGGTACTTGGTCTGTTATCCTGCTCATCCTGCTCCACTGGAAGAGGCTCCTTTCTTGATGAGGTACTATCCTGCTCCTCTTGCAGGTGAGCTTTTGGAGGGTCAGGTTTAGAACACTTGAGTGAGCTGGAAATTTTAGAGCCTCCTCCAAAAGGATTAAAGTTTGGATCATCAAGTTTGTCCCAGTCAAACTTGTAAGATGCTTTGGGAGCAGGTATTTCATCTTCCACATTACTTTTGTTTTGCACTTCAGTATTCTCCGGTTTTGGTTTGGTAATAGGAATTTTTTTGGAAGGTGGCTTAATTCCAGGTCTTTTACCTAGTTTTTTAGGAGGTGGCTTTCTAACAGTGGTGTTATCAAAGTCAAATTCGAGTTTTACCGGTCCAGCCTTGGTGACACCAGGCTTTTCTACAGGCTCCCCTTTGGAGACAGGCAGCTCTTCGTCAGGCTTTGACTCTTCTGCCGAGGCTTTTTCTGCTACTGCAACGTTCTGGAGCTTCGATTCCCCACTTTCAGAAGAATTACTTACAGCTGAACTACTGGCACCTAAGCTGCCAGGTAACTGTACAGGAGATGTAGGTGCCTCTGCTAAGCCCATGGAATTATCGATTTGGCTCCCATCAGCGGGCACAGACCTCCCATCTTGCACAGAGTCACTGACTACTTGCTTAGGCAACAGCTGGGATTTGCTAGGCTCCAGCTCTCTCAAAACAGATTCTTTCCCAGAGAAAAGAGTCTTCTCATCTTCACTTGAGCGCTCTGTACTTGCTGGGGTTGAAGCGAAAGTGGCTGTGTCATCTGGCAGAAGAGAAGCATTACTTTTTGCAGGTTTCTCAGGGCCGCTAGATACTCTCTCAGGGGACTTCTGCAGATGTCCAGGAGAATGCTGCAACTGTGCTGAACTTTGGAAAGGATTGATATCGTTTAAGTTATCAAAATCAAGATTGTAGGAACCTCGACTCTTCACTGGCATCTCATCATCTGGGTAAGGAGCTGCGCTGACCTTCTCTGGCATTTGTGTAATCAACACCGTGTTGTTCACTTCAGCTTCAGGCTTTTGTGGATCTGTGCTGCATTTTAAAAAAACCACACATGCTGTAGTTATTTTTCAATATCGTTTGAAATCAGCTTCAGAAACATTTGCACAAATAGCTTTGCATGCTCAGAGTAACCTGACTTTTGATATAAGGCAGCTGACAGCAAAAAAAAAAAATCATAGCAGCAAGAATTCAGTTGCCACCTAAAGAGTCAGAAGTTTGAGCCCTTGTACATGTGAACTGTAGGCAGATGACTCCTTGAAGCCAGACAGCATTCTTAAGCTCTGTTTTACACAGCTACATCACCTTATGCCAGTCATCACTGAGACAGCTCTGCTCACTGCAGCACATGGACATTCCCATGGCACTAGACAGCGAAATACACATTCCTTAAAAGAGGAGCTAGGAACAGTCAGCAGCTCAATCACAGGCACAACTAGTAGTACATCTTCATGTAGATTCATCTATGAGTCATGACAGACTCACAAGTCTAGGACTCAAGTGAGTTATGATTCAGGCTCTCCCATTCTCCCCCATTGCCTGGTCATTCTGACAGATATTTTCCCCCTAAAAGTATGCATGGGTATTTCATCTAGAAGGGCCCAAAAACAGAGCCTGGACTTCAAAAATTACAGAATCACAGAATGGTAGGGATTGGAAGGGACCTCGAAAGATCATCTAGTCCAATCACCCTGCCAGAGCAGGAACCTAAATGACAGGCATCCAGGCGGGTCTTGAATGTCTCCAGAGAAGGAGACTCCACAACCTCCCTGGGCAGCCTGTTCCAGTGCTCCACCACCCTTACTGTAAAGAATTCTAAGCTGTAGAATAACAACTCTAAAGAGCAAAGTGGTTTACAAGAAAATGCTTCTCCATTAACAGAAAGGTAAGATTCTCTAGCAGAAGAAAGAGGTTAAAGAGTTGGTGTAACTGACTCCTGCTGAGTATCTACAAGTTAGTGCTCAACTTTATTTCCCCGTTCAACTTTTGAGGCTTAGCCCCAGACTACAGAGAGTTAAGCTATTACTTCCTGAAACAGGATTTCCTCCCATTGTTTTGTCCCTTCACAACTGTTATTATTTCTATGCATCAGCCACAGCTGCTGTAGAAGAGAGCACGATTCAAAGCCACTCACTAAACACCGCTCCCATAAACCCCAAGGCAAAGGCAGGAGATAAAAGAGTTGGGGAAGCCCTTCTCACCCGGTCTGAGAGCCTCTTCCCGGCAAGAGTTCAGCCCCGGGCTGGTTCAACCCCTCCGGTCCCTCCCACTCTCCCTCCGTGTTTAACCTGATAAATGCCAGTCGAGAGCCAGGCACCTGCTAGAAACTTTGAACTACTTGAGCTCAGTCGAAAGCGCAGCACCCACTCCTTCAGCTCGTTTGCCACAAACAGAGCCTCACATTTTAAAAGCTGAAAGGGCACGGGCAGTAAAAGCAATGTCTTGCTAGCCCTTTTAATTCATTTGAACCTTTCAAGTCCTAAATCTTCATTTATTCCCCTGAGCAACAAGTCTGGGGCATAAGTGCAAGGAAGTAACTGGTGGCTAGCTCAGAAGTTCTTTTCCAAAGCAGACTATACATGCAAGTTCACTTAAGGCAAATAAGAACAAATATATAACAAATAAGAACAAATATACATATTCTATAAATATATAAGGCATATATAAAAGTCTTTATATATAAATATATAAGGCAAATAAGAACAAATAAGGCAAATGTTCATTTAGAGAACATAAGTGTTCTCACATTTTTTCCTCTTCCCCTTTCCAAAAAAAAAAATCAACCCAGTAGAGGGGTCAAATGAGGATATTGGGTAGTTTGGGATATTAAAAAGCAGCAAAAGGATGTACTCCCTTGCAGAAGACAAAGCTAGGATGAGACTTCTTGCCACTGGTAACCACAAATGTTTTTATAAGTTTAAAGAGGGGACAAAAAAGTCAGTAACAAAAATATGCATTGAGGTCTAGTAAATACCATTGTGTTATTATACCATTATAACCGTATTTCTAGTAGAGTTGCAAAAGCCCAGCTCTGAACCCTGCAAGACTTTATATTCTGCTCCAGACAGGTTCCTTAAGTCACTGAGACACAGACTGCTGAACTGTAAAGGTGCACAAACTAGTTTGTGATCGAGTTTGGTGTTTTATTCATTTTGTGTTGCTAGATTTTCTTTTAATCTTACTACTCATTGACTCAGGGTGTCAATTCAAGCTAGCCCTTCAGAAGAGGTATTTTAAGGAGAAAAATCTAAAGAGATAAAGGTGTACTTAACAGACAAGAGAAGAAACTTTAAGGCTTGGCATTAAGGATTAGCTTCAGAACAGTTGTAGTCTCACAAGAAAACCTTACTGCAGAAAACAGTTTTGTATTCTTGGCCTAATGTGTTTTTCTTAACTTATTTCTCCACATCGTAAGTCAACCCTATAAAATCAGTTACTGAGGAGTTAGAGTCCAGGACTCAATTTGACGACCAAGATTAATTGTAACTACTTTTAAGAAAAATTTATCTTTGAAAAAAGTTGTGCAAAGTCAGCGTTCATTTTGGTCCTTTTGTGCAGTTTCCATCTTGTGACACAATACCAAATTACATTTTAACTATACAGGCTTATCATGAGGAAAAGTTAAGTACGTCCCCCTTGAGTATGACCCACAATGCTACTGCTACTAGCGGTGAACACATTACTTACTCCAGGTTGGCAGGAGCAGATAAAAAATCATCCACCAAGGCTTCACTGCAATCCTCAAGTGTGAAAGTAGCCTCCAGTTTGTCCGTCATCGTAGGACTTAAGATTTTCCGAGTCTGAGGATCTCTTAGAGGAGTCTGAAAGGTTACCTTTAGGAAAGGGGCAGGGAGCAAGAAGGAAGAACATGACCACCACAATATTTTCAAGCCCCAAACAGCATTCAGTAGCTGAAAACGTAGCAGCAGAAAGAATATAATCAACAGAAAAGCAAAAGATTACCTTCATAGCTTTGGCCACGCTTTTTGGTGGCAAGTTTTCTTTCTGGGACAGGCGGAGTATGGAAGGTCTCCCTGTAGGTTCCGGTGGCGCAAAGAAAAAGCCACAGTCTTCCGCTGTTAGATCATCGCTGAGGTTTCCTCCATTTTCTCCATTTTCTGCATTTAAAATCTGCAGACTCATTCTAGGACATCAACACACAACATCCCAGCGTGAATGAGAGGGTGTGGCCAGCCAGATGCATTCAGAGATAAGGGCAGGAGCCGGGAGCCTGGCGCTGCCCCGCAAAGATTAACGGCTTCAAAAGGAGTTTTGAAAAGTACTAAAAAAAAAATCTTCATATGAAAAGGTGTCTGTGGAGACTCTGAAAGCATTTAAATGCAGCATCGCAGAGCCCCTCTACTTTGGTAGGGGTCTGAGGAGTTAATTGTTGAGATTATGCTTTCCCCAGTTAACATTTTATCCTCACTAATTAGGCTGCCCATCCTTTCAAGGGAGCCCTGCCATTTGGAGTTGTAGTTTCCAGCCCCTTAAAGCCACTAGTGATGTGAGCTCACGTCTCTTGTACCAGGGCATCTAGCAAAGCAAAATTACAGCTTTTGCAAGGGGTGGAGGACAGTCATTCCTCTCTTATTCACATAGTCTCATTACTACATGGTACACCAGCAAGTAGCAAACCCAGAACTGGTCAATTAAGCTGTGCTTAGGATCAGAGGCCTTAAGAACAGTGTTCAGCTTTTTGCTGCACTGTCTGCTTTTGTAAGACATAGTATTTAAGATTCCCCGGCAGCATAGACATTATTGGTATGCAAAGCTAAAAAAAGTTAATCAAAAGGGTATTTCTTAACTATTGCTCTTACATTGGACGTGCATTGTCTTTAGTAGCCCATATACTCTGACCTAATCTTACTGGTATTTCAAGTGTGAAGGACTGGAAGCTAAAGCCTGCATCACAACTAAGAGCAAGGATGAAAATAAGTTAGAAAGGACAAATTGCAATTATGCCACACAAGCCAGCATCTTATAGGTACTTGAACTCCCTCTGCCTTTAATTTCCACTGGAGCCTCTGCTGTTCTTAAGGGTTTGACAGTAATACTGCTGCTGTTTCTTTAAAACAGAGAAAAAATAATCCAAGATAAAAAGTACCAGAGGAAAAGCAGCAGTTAAACAACATCTGGGCACAACTCCCGTCCCTGAAGGATGACCCTGAAGAGTGAAGTTGGTTATCTGCCAAACCACTAACAAAGCAACTCCTTTCAGGTTCTCCGGTACCACCTCCACAAGGTAATGGGTGTCAGTGTCACCAAAAGGAGGAGATGCTGTTTCTGCCCCGGATAACCATTCCCAGGCATGGAGCTTGCCCAAACAGCTCATCCTTGGCTTGTTTTTCCATCATGCAGTCAAGATTCATCCCGAAAATAACTGAGGAAGACTCCAAATGATTATCTTTGTTGTCATAAAGAGGTAGCAAGAACACTCCCACTGGGATTTTTCAGTCATGGTTTCAATCTCATTGCCCTTACATATTCAGATTTCTGTATTTACGCCTCCTCACACATCTCCCCACTTTTACAGTAATTTTGATGGGAAAATTTGCTTCATACTCCCCACTGACCTCAGCTGCAAGCCCGACAGCAGCACTTTGAATCGGCAATGGAATGCAAACAACAGCTCCAGAAGCAAAAGCATACAGAGCATGTCTGTATTAGCCATTTCTTTATTCTTTCTTTACTCTTTATCACAGCCACACTCTAGCCCAACTTATTTTATATATGGAGCATTTTTACATTAACAACTCGCAGAACTTGAAGTGAACTCCATTACTTTCCTTCATTCCAAACTAAAATTGGGGCAACAGGTCAAGTGAACCTTTACAAACTGTAGCTGTTTACTGCAATTGCTTCAGAAACAAAGCTTAGGACAGGAAAAAAAGTTGTCAACGTCTAAACCAAGCTCCATAAGCAGGGCAGGTTCATTTGGAGACTTTCGGGTTTGCCGTTGAACTAATTGTGCATCATTAAAATACCAAATAAATTGACACCATGTACATATACCACATTTGCCCAGCTTTTTAGATATTAAATCTAAAAAAAAAATCATACTCCTTTCTAAGATTAAAGTGTTAGAAGTAATTTAAAGATACCTGTAATCAAGATTAGATCTAAATTGTATTTCACAAGTTCATTAGCTAGAAGCTGTGATAAAAAAAAAATGGGGAAGGGAGGCAATTTTAAAGCCATCCTTTCGTTTAAAGTGGTTCATGTCCAAAGGCACACAAGCATTGTGAAAGGCTGCAAGTTCTCCCACTATAGCCAATTAAAGCTCACAGAAATGAAACTTCTAGTTTTGCAAGGCTATTTATCGAGGCACAAGCAGCAGTTTGCAATTCTGTATCTGAAAATGGACATTAAATTCAATGACAAGAGCTCATTAAACCTCAGGTACCTACTATTTATCCATTGAGGGCTCAAGGGCAACTCCCTGTTGTTTAACCATCACTGGGGCACAACATCCAAAACACCAGCGTGACCTCAAACGCCTAAAAAACCCCACTGAACACGCAGGGCCAAGATGGAATTTTTCTACTTAATTAGCTGCAGGAGAAGTTTCGAGGTGTAAGAGGCAGAGCACTTGCTCACACACAGTAACTCGGGACGTGCGGGGAATAGTTCAGGACAAAGCGACAGAGAGCTAACGGCTCCATTTTTTTTTTTTTTAAAGGGGAATTTGCCGGAGTTGTAGCCAAAACACGACGCCTGGGAGGCGGCAGGTGCGGAGCCCCAGCCCGGGAGGCTCCTCCAGGCCTGGACCAGGGCCCCCGGGACCCGCAGCTCCGGGCGGGAGAACAAAGAGGCGAGAGGCCGCCCCGGGGTGGGGGGTCGGCCGGGCCGGGCCGAGGCGGAGCAGCCAGGCCGGGAACGGCTTCTCAGGCCCTCCAGGAAAGCACCGTCCCTGCCCATCGTTGCACCGAACCATGATTTAAATTAAAGAAATCCAAACTTATAAAAAAAACCCTACCAAACTACTAAACTCCCCCAGCCCCCCAATTCGCCGGGGGGTCCCCAACAACTCCCGGCCACCCAGAGCCTCCCTC
>VWZK01016702.1:106131-116795 GCA_013396935.1 Baryphthengus martii | reverse complement strand
ATGTGCCAGGCCAGCGAATCCACACAGTCCAATATACCCGGTCATCCCTTTCCTCCTCCTGGCCGGAGGCAGGGACCCTCTACTCCTGGTCTTGATCGGAATATTCACTGTCTGATCCTTGCTGTGACATACGAGAAGTTCCCTCATCAGGGTCAGTGGCTACAGACACTACATTGACAGTTTTCTTAGCCGATCTCTTCTTGGCAGGTTTCTTTCCCTTTAATTCTTGCACACGGGCTTCAAGCTTGAATGTGGGTTCACCGTCCCACTTTCTCATATCCTCCCCCTGTCGTTGTCGGTGTTGTGTCACTAAAAGGAGCAGGCAGAGCTGTGTTAGTGCTGCCAAAACTGTAGGTTTGGGAGGGCACTTTGAGTGTCTGGTTGCTGTAAGTTTGTATGTCAGCAGCATTCATTTATGGGGTAATTAAAAGCAGGCAGATCCCCAAACTGGTAGGTGAGCAGAGGGATCCTGGCAAGCATGAGGTGACTGTGTTGGATATCCAGGGGAACAGAGCTCAGAACGAAGGGTTAGTTGAGGGTGACAATCCTAAGAGAAGGGAAGACTTTTATAGACCTGTGAGCGTCGTGACCAAATAAGCATTAAACAACCAATGATTTTCTTCTGTAAGTGCTTCAGTGCCAGAGGGATAAAAATCCAGCCCCAGCTGAGAAACCCACGGCTTCTCTGACAATGCCTTTTAGGGAGAAGAAATCCAAACCCCAAAGCTTCATTTCGTGGCTAAACAGAACGGCCCCGAGGCGATCCTGCTCTGGCAGGGGGTTGGCCTTGTCTCCAGAGGTCCCTTCCAAACCCTACTATTCCAGGATTCTCTGATTCTCTGCTAGAGTGCAATCATACAGGATTTAAAATTCCCCTATTAAGGATAGAAGATCCTTGTATAAATCCAGAATCAGGATTCTGGATACAGTGGGATGTTTCTGGGGGAAAAAAAAAAAAAAAAGCTTTTGTGCAAGCAGGCCACATTTCCCTGGACATTCAGTGGGAATTTTTTCCTCTGGATAGAAAGATAGAGTTGGGAATCGATCGTTCAGAGCTGTTGTATTAAAAATGTGTCACTGCAGGGGCTGCACAAGCTGCCTGGGGTCTGTGGGCCTCACTGAGCCTTGTTTTAGCAGAAGCAGCCTAGTGGGAAGTGCAGCTGGTTCCAGCCTTAAAGCCAGGTGTAAGAGGGTCAGCAGCTGTTTGCAGCCTTTGTGACATTTCAGGTTTTCTCTGAAATTGTATCATAAGTTCACAGAAACTGGTGCTGATCGACATTCTTCTGATACTCAGATGTTCTATAGCACCGTGTGATACATGCCACATAATACAGCTCCAATTCTGTCCTCAGGAGTTTAAAAAAATAGATTTTAAGCTGTGGTCTGAGCAAATAGGTGGAGAGAAGTTGTGCATGCAGCACTTCCCAGTTAATGCATGGCTCCTGTGCCTTTGATGCTTTTGTTCACACTGAACACTTCACAAGCCTCCCTTTATTTCTGTGTGATGCTTTAGCTAATCTCTGGCATATGCTGTGGACAACCTGATGCAGATATGAGGAACAGCACGTTCTCTTGTCCAAGTTGTGTCAAAACCAACAACAAAATGCTCACTGTGTATTTGTTCTGAGGAGTTAATACCAGCCTAAATTTTTTTTTTTCTGTAGATTCCTTTCTCTGATGCTAACCTCTGCAATGCACTATCAAGGTATTTGACTGGATAATCCTTTGTTTTTGTTCCATCTTTCATTCTCCAGGTTGAACTCCACAGAGTACGGGGAGCTCCGAGAAAAGCTCCGCGCCCCCATCGTCAACGCAGCCAACGTTGTGATCCATCAGAGCCTCAGTGATTTATTTCTAGAGACTTTTACCTCTCTGGTGGAAATTAACCAGCCATATTCTGTTCCAAGCACCCAGGTGAGATTTTTTTCTACCCAGGTGAGACTCTTTATGCTTTTCAGTACTGGTGAGACTGGGATTGCTGTCTAATTGGTACTGGGATTGCTGTGTAATTGGTAACTCTTCACTTCGGGCTGCTGCAGGTCGGTTATTAAGAGAAGCCATTGTTGTGAGGTTAACCAAAAGGTTTTATTAACTACTGATTAAATGANGCAGGTCGGTTATTAAGAGAAGCCATTGTTATTAACTACTGATTAAATGGTGATTGAACGGTGATTAAATGATTCTTATTAAACAGTAATCAAATGGTAATTAAAGGGTAGTCAAAGACTCTACTGCTTACTACACTTCTCATAATTACTAATTGAAACATCAGAGCTGTGCTGCCATTCAATGAGATCTGGACAGAGTGCTGAGTTGGGCTGAGAGGAACCTCATAAAGTTCAACCAGGACAAATGTAGAGACCTGCACCTGGGGAGGAGTAGCCCGCTGCAGCAGAACAGGGGAGGGGCCGACCTGCTGGGAAACAGCTCCTTGGAGAAGGACCTGGGACTCCTCGGTCCTAGTGAATAACAAGTTCACCATGAGCCAGCAATGGGCCCTTGTGGCCAATGGGCTCCTGGGGGCCATTAAGAAAAGTGTGTCCAGCAGATCAAGAAAGGTTCTCCTCCTCTACTCGGCCCCAGTGGGGCTACCTCTGGAGTGTTGTGTCCAGTTCTGAGCTCCCCAGTACAAGAGGGACAAGGAAATACTGGAGAGAATCCAGCGGAGGCTACAAGGATGCTGAAGGGACTGGGACATCTCTTGTGAGGAAAGGCTGAGAGCCCTGGGGCTGCTTAGTCTGGAGAAGAGAAGCTTGAGAGGGGAGCTGATTCATGCTTACAAATCTCTGAGGGGTGGGGGTCAAGTGGAAGAGGCTGGGCTCTTTTCTGGGGTGCCCTGGGACAGGACGAGGGGCAATGGGCACAAACTGGAACCCAGGAAATTCCACCTCAACAGGAGGAGAAACTTCTTTGCTGTGAGAGTGCCGGAGCCTGGCCCAGGTTGCCCAGAGAGGTGGTGGAGTCTCCTTCTCTGGAGACTTTCCAACCCCCTTGGATCTGTTCCTATGTGGCCTGCCCTGGGTGATCCTGCTCTGGCAGGGGGGTTGGACTCGATGATCTCCAGAGGTCCCTCCCAACCCCTACCACTCTGTGATGCTGTGAATGAAGGTAGGTTGCATACAGTATGCTTTAGATCCAATATAAAATATCAGTTCCCTCACTGTAGGTAACAGATGCTGCGTAAGGGATCTCTCAACCCCGATGAGTGACCTTGAGAGGTGTCCATGCTGGAGGGGAGATCCCCACTGTGCAGCCTCTGCTGTGCAGGAGAGCTCAGGGGGCTCGGGAGGCTACGGAGATTTATAGTGTAAAGTGATTTACTCGTAGTCAAACTGCCTTTTGGTGTCTGTGCAGATGTGCAGCTGGAGCAGTTTTAGGATTTTTGTCTAGTTCCAGCTTAGGCTGGGACCATTAGCTCCTGGTAAGACATGGCCTAGATTCCTTCACTTCCTGAAAAGACCCAGCCTAGCAGAACATTAGCTGCTTCTGTTCCTGCTCTGAGGAGACAAACTGTACTGAGTCCTTTTTTTTGAGACATGAGCAATAGTACAGTGAAAGAAGGTCACCTATAATAACTTCCAGAAAAACTTTACTTGAAAACATTTGGAAACGATGAGGTTCCATTTCCAACAAGTTTCTGGGGAGCTGCCGTCACAGCTGTTGTTGCTGTTCCTTGGGCAGTTTGCTCCATTACAGCTTGTTTTTCTAGACAGCCAGGTTTTACTGGATCTTCTGCTGAAATAAACTAATGATCCTTAATTTGGGGCTTGCTTTGATTATAAATAACACCACAGAGTCTGACCTTTGGCAATATCTGTGGAGCCCTGGGCATTGTGCAGCATTCGGAAGCGTGGCTCGAGCACTCTGCACTGGGCCGGGGGTAACTGATTAAACTGGTTGTGGTGGCTTTGCAGTGGCTCTGGGTCAGATGTTCCAGCTGATGGAGCACTTGGTATCTTGGGTAGTGTCACACAGCTTGTATGATGCCTTCCCTGTACGGTTACGTGGGCTGGCTCAAACAAAACGGGCTCGGGGATGTCTGCGCGTCATGCGGTTGTGTGTTCTGACTGGTGCCAGGGTACAGTGAGAAGAGATGTTCCAGATAAAGAGCAGATACTGTTCAGTTGGGAGAGCTGCCTTCTTGCAGGGCTTTTAATTTGTGGCACATCTAAGAGTCAGCTGAGCTACCGAACTTTGGTTTGACATTGAGTGGGAAATAACATCAGAAATCACGATACAGACATAAAAAAACACAACATGGGATTTTTTTCCTATTCTGAAGCTCCATTAATAAGTTGGAAAAATTAGTTAACTTTTCTGTGCTAGAGTTTTTGCTGCCTAAACACCAAGGTAAGCCCTCGTTTCAGAAGTTAAAGCCTATAGAGCTCGTGGAAGCAGCAGTCCTGCTTCCTCCACGCTTTCCTGGTTGGGGGAAATGCTCGAGGTGAAAGGAGGCCAAGAACGCTGACGTGTTTTCCTGGGGATCTGCTCCCCAGTGTGGCTCAGCAGGCACTCCAGCTGACGAGGGGAGAGATGCTGGAGGTGGGAACTGGAGACCAGAAAGCAGAGCTGCTTTTTGTTACACCAGGAAGAGTACGAATTGGGTTCAGATCTCCGTGCCTGTTCGTGTGCTGTCTTCTGAACTTGAGGAAGTTCTTGGAGAGCTTTGGCTGGAAGATCGATGGGGAAATGCTAATTATTGTTTATTAATTGTAAAACACTTCATAGCAAGTTGAGCTCCCTGTATGCGACTGCAAGGTCACATGGCATAATTATCTGTGGAGAAATATCAATCATTCCAATATTATCCAAGAAGAATGAAGTAAACTTCTAGTCCTTCAAGATGAGTGCCTGTTGTGTTCAGTAGAGCTCCGATTTCCAGTGCTATTTATGTCTCTTTAAAAGATGGAAGAGAGGAACAGCCATGTGCTGTAATAAGTGGTAAGAATTGTTTGGTTTGTTTATTTTCCTTACTTTATATTTCAATGTTTTTTTTCAAAAAACCATATGTCTGAATGAAAAAGGATGGCTGCTCGCTAAGCCTGCTCTGCCTGCTCGGCTCTGGAAAGGGACAGAGCCCTTTGGAGACTGAAAGATTTCTTTTCAGTCATTTGTGTTTAATCAGAGTCCTGCAGGAGTTCTGGGTTTTCTGCTCAAGAGATACTTTGTTCTCGTTCATTAGAGGGTGTTCTGCTAAACCAGGGCTCTGGAGATGAAAACCATTTGGTATCTTCTGGTGGGGCAGCTCTGAGCTGGGCAGAGCCTCAAGGCAGGTTCCTGCTCCGCTCCTGCGCCGATAATTTTCGAGAAGCCTCTGAAGACCCGCAGCAGAACCCGTCCCGCGCCGTTTTGTAATGGTAATTTTGCCATTGTTTGTGCCTCCTCAGGAGCTGGAGCCGTGCATCGGGTGCATGCAGACGGTGGCCAACATCAAGCTCGTCAAGAACTGCCGGGAGCCCTCGGAAGGGGAGTGCCAGCAGTGCTACTGCCGGCCCATGTGGTGCCTCACCTGCATGGGCAAGTGGTTCGCTAGCCGCCAGGACCAGCAGCACCCGGAGACCTGGCTCTCCAGCCAAGTGCCTTGTCCCACCTGCCGAGCCAAGTTTTGCATTTTAGATGTTTGCCTGATACGATGAGTAGCGCTTGGGTACCTTTTAGCTTTTGAAATTGGAACGGATTTTGTAGTGGGTGTGGTTACAAGGCCTGGTAAGTTTGTTTCTCAGACTTCTACAGGGGTGCCAACTCTAGAGCTGCTTTTACAGTGCTGAAAAATGATGGAAATCTTTTCAGTTCCTCTCCACTTTTACCCGTGGCTTTGGTTTTTATTCACCAGATGTCAGTTTCTGGATTTTGTATTACTGTTTTTTAACTTGTATTTTGCTTTCTTAGGGTATCCCTCTGTATTTGCAGTACTAGTATCATTTCAAGTTTTAACGCGAGTGAAATTCTTTAGATTTTTTTAATTTTACTTGAGTTTTGATTCTCTAGTAAAGGGCTAACTGAAAAAAAATTACTTTGGTTAGACTTCATTGATATTTTTGTTCTTCTTTTAATCCATTTGTAAAGTTCTTACTAATCTTTGCAAGTGTTGACCAAACAAATGTACCAGTTGTGTTTCTTCTTCTGGTCCCCTCCACTTACAAAGGGGATCCATTTCTGTAGGCTAAGGAATTTAATCCTTAACTCCCATAGGGACCATTTATTCCATTAATCTGCCTTTAGCTTATTTTCTAATGGAAGGATTTATGTCAAACCACAGAAGAATTCAGAAACGTAGCCCATTTACCTACACTGGTCGTGTTTTGCATCATCACATCTACTGGTTTCCAGGATCTACATTGCTTAGGGGTTTGATGCTCTTTAGGTGATGGACTCATTTTTTTTTATTTTTTTTTTAATCCATTTGAAGGGAGTGCAGCAAACATCCAAACTGTCTAACTACTCTGAAAAGGATGCTCAGCTCTTTCAAAGCCTGTAAGCTTTTTTTCTGAGGGATAACCTTTCTCCTGACAGAGGTGCCAGGATCACAGTTGCCATGCTAGATGCCTGAAGAATGACCTGAATTAATGGAATTTTTTCAGGTTTGCAATTCAAAAGTGATTGTAAACAGTAGTCGATGTTTTACTATCCCTAGGGTATGGATTTACACTTCTCGATCTGGTCTACATCAGAATAATCTGTAAATTAAACTCAAAGCAGTTTCCATACATTTAAGGAAGCCCAACTCCTAGATCCCAGCGCAGTGCCGAGTGTTCTGGCTGTCCATCCCACCCTGTAGGGAACAATTCTTGGAAACACCGCTGGCTGGAAGGCCTCAAGCTGCTGGAGAACGTGCGAGTTCTTACACTGACCCGTGCACCCCAGGGGCTGAGGTGCAGGTCTTTGCTTCCTTGGGTTGTCCATCTTAGAGGGGTGGTCACCTCAGGCCAGACAGGTGGGTCAAATGGCGAGAGAAAAGAATATTTTAATGCTTTGGTCTAGGAGAATAGAAGCCCTAGTACCTGCCATCTGTATAATCAGATGGATGTTGTCAGTAAATCACTAGCATAGATGACAAGCCAGTGATTACACCAAAAAATATTCATTATCGTGACAGGCAGCTGCTTCGAGCAGCAAGAGGTGGCAGGATTTTAAAAACAGGACAAGTACTGGAAGCACAACCATAAAGATTTCACTGAGGGCTTTAGCCAAGCTACAGGGTACCTGGTGAACGCACCAAAGTGCCCATTCCAGCCCGGGAACGGTTAGGAACGTGGCTGTATTGTGGAGGGGGGTGAGGAATTGGGAACAGATTTGGCAGCATCGTTTGAGAACTAACACTTCTGTCATATTGTTGGCGTTAGGCTTTTTGTTTAGTGGTTTGTTGTTTACTGACGCTTAGAAAAGTCCAAGCTGTTTGGGTTCAAGGGCAGCAATTGCTTTAGTGTATCAGTTGTTACATCTACAACATCTACTATGCAATTACCTATATTACCTAATTAATAAGGGTCATTTTTAAAAATCTTTTTCATTACCTGTCATTTTGGATTGTATAGAATGAAATTTTGATGCTGAGACTGGTCAGATGGATTTGTCTCTTTCCCAAAAAGATCCTAAGTGGCATGTCCCTCTTCATCTGAACAGGATTGAGTTGCAGAGTTTCAGACAGATTTGTTCACAAGTCTAAAAATTAATAAAAAATCAAGGAGCCTAACCTGTGATTGAATTTCAAATATTTTAAAGCACTTCTGTGGCAAAGTTGTTTGAAATGGTCTCTGCAGGATTTTTTTTTTAAACTTTGGAAGATTCTTCCAGGGCCAGGTGATGTCCCTTGACATGCCCCTCCTCACGACACAGCGGCCTTTACAAATAAACCTCTTGCACCATTTGCTCCTGCAGAGCTGATATAACGTGGCACAGATGTGAGGGCTGTGGTCCTTGAAACAGCGACGGAAGAGAGAGGAGCATTTTGGAGTGGTGGATTTGTCACTGATAGTCATTCATGTCCTACAGCTTTTTTTCCTGTTTGGAATGAAAATATTTATTGTAAAGATGTGTGAAGTTGAAATCATAAAGGCCTTGAGAAACACAGGTGACAGAGAAGTGTCCGTGCAGATGGTTTTCTACAAGAATAACAGGTCAATTGCGAATAGTTTCTCATCTAGTAAGAGCTTTAGTCTCCTCATTGCTTGTGTGGTGGAGTCATTCTTTACAGAAATCTGCTTTACATTGATTGGAAGTTTTCATTTCCCTGGAACTTTGTTTTTATTCGTCGTCGTTCTTTTGCCTGCGTAAGAGTACGACACAGTAACGGTCCGCAGTGTATCGTGCTTTTGCATCTGGTTGTGCTCTACCCACAGAAGTGCCTCTTCAAACCTGGGTAATAATTAACCAAAATAAAATTACGATTTATGTTCATAGTAGTGCCTGGCTTATATTCCTTAAAAACAAGCTGCCTTTTTTTTTTTTCCCCAAAATTGAAATTCTTGAAGTAATCTGGCATGCCTCCAAAGTTTGGAGGCTTCTTAAAGGCTGTGTTAGAGAATGAACTCGTTAAAAAATCCATATGGCGTATTCTTGGAGACAAGAGGAGAAGAAACTGTGACCTCTCCCTGCGGTCATGTGATGTCTTATTTGTCTTGAATAAATCTCTGAACATGAAATATTATTGTAACTGCAAAAACCAGGCAGTTGTCTTTGTGATAGCTTCAGGTCGTCATCCAAAGAACCACATGGACGAGTAGGGTTGTTTTTAGAGAAGATCCCTCTGCACTGGAAAGAAATGCATTGCCTCCCACACCATCTTTGTCTAATTCTTATGTTTAAGAAGTAGAAATCAGATTAAACATTAGAATCAGGTCTTTTTGCAACACTTTTCTGAGGAAAAATAAAAAATAAAAATGAACTGAGTAATGTGATGGGCTAAAATATTTACTTAAGGATTTTTCTTGAATCATTAGTGAGTTAATGTTGCTTTTTCTGCTGTGTGTCTGCTTTTCCACATCACTGCCATGTGGGCGGGCAATGTTAGTGACCTTCTGAAGTATGTTATATAAATATAATGTTGTTGCAATAAGACAATCTATAGGTGGGGGCACAGTGTCAGTATAAATGCCCCATCGTGTGTCTGTTTACGTGGAGAGCCCAAATTTCCCTACGTGCCGTAGCTGAACTGGTGCTTCTGAAAACATGGGCTGTGGCTATAGTATTTATTTCCACACTTGTGTTATTTCTCTAATCGTAACATTCCAGAAAATATTGGCAAAATACATTATCTGTTGATTTTGATTTTGATTTTTTTAGGTTAACATAGTTTCCTAACCCAAAAAAAAAAAAAGGGCATTTTGTCCAAGCAGGATATATTTTGAATCCACGATATGAATGCAGTTTTTTACCGTGAGTCTTGCCATAACTTGAAATCAAAATACCAGATTATTAAGTGATCTCTTCAGTATGATTATTTTGATTGTGCTGCAACTTGGTGGACTGCAGCTGTGAACCATTCCAGTGGGGCTAAACCTCAGTGAGACAACTCACCACCATCCTGAGTGCTGTTTCTGAAGAAATGTTGCCTTTGAGATATAAATATTGCAGCTCTTACATGCATTACAAGACATTTTCTTCCAAAGATCTACCACAGGGTTTGTTATTTGTGGTTGGGTGTGGGTTTTTTTTTACCTTGATAGCTTATCTATTTTAAAATGGACAGTGTTATTTGGATAGCCTTTAAGGAAAAGGCTCAACAAATACAGTTAATCTTAAAACTCTGAAGAGCTGAATAAAAGTACAATTGATTTTATGTAAGACTTGTGGTTTTCATCTTAAAGTTATGTTTCCCAGTATAGAATGGAAATCAATCTGACTTAAAGAGTACAAGTTTCTAGCTGAGAACACCTGGCTTCAGCTCTCCTGGAGCTGGACCTGGTAATTCCTGTAATGAATTTTCCTACTATAACCTGAATGCAGAGGGTTGCAGACATGAAAGAAGGTGTATAACATCTACGTATGTGTCTCAGAAAAAAAAGACAACAAAAAACCAAACAGATACTTTCTGTAACGAGGAGGAAGGGGAAGGGGTGACACTGGGTGTCAAGGTATCAGCAGGATGACTAGAAATGTGCCTTTCCAAGGGAGTGCTGGCACAGAGCAATGATGTGTCCTGTACACAACCATTTATTTTTTAAAACCATTTATTTTTTTTTATTGTGGCATTGCTCAGATCCGTTAACGTAAGCGCAGGCACTAGAAGATGGCGTGACACCCAGGGCGCGTTTCTGGGGAGCATACGCTGTGGTGCCCGCTCCGCTGAGCTGCTTTAGCAGCTCACGACATCTAGCAGAGGCCTAAGGTGGCCCAAACCCCATCCTCGGCCAGCGCCTGGTGCCGGAGCCGGATTTTCACCGCATTCCCGAGCGGAAGGGGCCTGGGGCGCCGGGATGGGGAGAGGCCGTGAGGGCAACGGTGCCGCTGCCGCCTCCCAGGAGCGCGGGCCGCTCTCACTCCGCAAAACCCGAGCGGCTCTGTGGCAGCAGCGCCACATTTGCCCCTCTATTTTCGCCTCGGCAGCAGCCTCACCCTTCCCTCCCGCCTCCGTGCTCGCAGCGCCGCTTACACGGCAGCGCCGCCCGGGGCGGGAAGGGGGGGTTGCGGCTGCGCGCTGCCCTCTGCGCCGGGGAGGCCGGGCC
>VWZK01016702.1:92475-105888 GCA_013396935.1 Baryphthengus martii | reverse complement strand
GGGGCATGTTTACTGTTCTCACACGTACGGAGCCAGAGTCTGTTTGCGGTGTGGAGCCCTCAGCCCAGGGTCAATCTGTCGGGCAGGAGGTGGTAGCAGATCTGCAGGTGTGTCCTTAGCCCAGGAGCCGGGTCTGCTGTCAGTAGACTTTGGGATGGTGTTTTCGTTAGTAACCTGTCGTTGGAAGACGTCAAAGCTGCTCGAACTGGGGAGGAAAATGTAAATAACTCTTAAGCAATCTCTGGCTGTCCTTCCAGCGCGTGGCTCCTTGTCCCAGGGTTATGTGTGAGGACTGGGCAGTAGGCTCTGGTAAAGAATTGCCTGTGTAAAAGTGTTTCCACATAAACCTGTGACCTACTTCTCCTTTGTTTTCTTGGGTTGGAGGAGTGTCTCTGTATTTGCTTCTTGAACGGAAGAAGTGCCGGATAGAGCAACGTATAAATGTCAAATAACGTGCTGCTGACAGAGGACAGTCTGTGAATATTGGCACAGGTCAATAAAAAGTTTCCTAAATGCTGGTGACAGGTCTCACTTGGGGCTTTTTCCCTTTTTTTTTTGTTTGCAGGTAGAGAGCAGGCATACTTTTGGTGACCTAAACATTAACAATTCATTTAAAAATTCCGATGTCTTAGTTGCATTAGCCAAAGAGTAATTTTCTCAGCAATTGCTTTGTCTAACGCCTTTGTGAAGTTGGTGTTGCCTGAATGAGCAGGTTGTCCCAAATCACTTACCCATACGCCAGATCAGCAGCTGGTAGCTAGAAATGGTGGCACGCAGATTTTGTGTAGGCAGCGCTCAATGACTACCAGTTACTTGATTGCTGATGAAAATCCTTCTTTTCTAGTTCTGTGCAACATCCAGGCTGCTGGCAGCAAGAACAGGAATGTAGAAGCTGGAATGACTCCGATTCTTTGGTGTTTGATGAGTACCAGTGTCGACATTTAGACCAATGGCTCCAGAGGTGAGGAATAAATGTGAAGTTTGTTTAAATCTTTGTTTTCCTGCACTCTTTTCTTTCGGAATCCAATAAAGCCTTAAAAATAATTAAATTCAATGTATTCCAGTAACACAGTAGCACCGAGTTAGCAAATGGTGCCTGTGTTAGGCAAGAGTAGACCGTTCAGTTTGGCACATTGAAAGTCGTGCTGTAATATTAGCAAATATTCCATCTAAAAACGGTGTATACTGAGGCGAATAGTTGAAGCCCTTCATTGCCGAAGCCTTCAATGCTAATATGAAATTCCTCTTGAGGCAGTGGAAGTATGAAAAGTAGCAAGTGCTTGGATATGTGCAGAAAACTGAGCAGAACATAAGTTCGAGGAGATGAAGTATCTTCCTCAGCACAGTACTGTAAGCTAGTTCTACTTCTTTATTATTTAAGTGTTGAGGCTTTAGCCTTGAAAGAAGTGGTCTGACTGGAAGGAGTTTTCAGCACTTAGAGCATATTATGCAGTTTTCATTTATTTTTTAAGTTAATGAGGAACCTGGTAAGTGTTTCTCCACCTGGAGAACATCAGTGATCCAGCTGAGTATTGAAGTAAGAACTTCCTGGCTCCCTTTTTGCCTTTACACAGCAGAGTTTACATTCTTGAAAGGATAATGTTGGGATGTGCTGATGTCTGACAAAATGTTTGTTCTGCTCATGCACTGGGGGTATTTTTCTAGTCCTTGAATATCTCCCTGGTCCTTTACAAAGTCCTTAGCTGGTGACCTGTCATCAGTGACCAGACGGATTTTGGCCTCGAGTAATTTTATGGATTGTGCTCTTTGATAGAATTGCAGTACTGAGAAGGGTTACTGTCAAGCAGCAGAGAGAAGGGCTGGCGCTGGCTGAGCTGGGAGTATTTTAAGAGGTTGGCAGGTCTATGTTTTGACCTGAATTCATTTCACAGCCCTTTTCTTTCCCTGCTGTAAAACTGTTGATCTTATCTCACTGCTAAAGGTGACTCGAGCTGAAATGTGTTCATTTGTTTGAACTGAAGCAGAGTAGGGGCGAGCCCATGGCCTTACAGCTGTGGAGCTGGTTTTGTCCACTATTGAAATTTCTTTTCATTAAATACATTGTAGGCAACAAATGTTGATACTGAGTTCTCATTCTTATCCAGCTCTGCAGCTCCGGAACATTCGAGGCCCCTTTCTAGTTGCTCCAGCTGGGAAGGTGGAGCTGAGGAAGGCAAAACAATGAGGACGTCAAGTAAAAAAATGATGAAGTAGGTATTATCTGTTTTTGTGTTGGTTTTGGCAAGAGCCACCTGACAATCTCCAGCTACTTTCTGTTCGTTACTGAAGGTTTGCAACGCAGCCAGGCTGCTTCATAGGAAGCCTGAAGGAGAGAGTAGCACTGAGAAGTCTTACCTCAGAAACTCCTTGTATGATCTTTTCAGATTCTCTTTCTCATCTTACATTGAATATTCATTCAGCTTCATTCAACTTCTCATAAGAGAAAATACTGAAATAGTGAAAAGAAAAATGAAACCCAGCCATTGAAGCTTGGAGGGTGAAGTGGCTGTTCCATCATTCAAACTGCCTCCTTTATGCATCCACCACCAGTTTATTTTTGAGCTTCTCCCTATTTATATTTGGTTGTGGTTACACATTTATGCAGTAATCACCTATCATCTGATTTGCTCGTTGTAGGATGAGCTATAAGCTTTTACTTAGTAAGGCAGCTCTGGCACCAGAACCCTCAGGTGTGTGCTTAATTATTACAAACCTGAGCAACTGCATGAACTTGCAGGTTAGCAAAAGTTTCACTTCTGCAAACTAGTGGAGTAAGAGTTGTGCTTATTCTCTGTCAGAGTATGAACACGTGGTTCTAGAGTATGTGTTTCTGTAGCTTGTAAAGCTAGTATTGTTTGTCTCAGCTGCATTCTCATTTTGATTTTTAAGTTCTGTTTCGAGTGATTCTGCTAATCCAGCTGAAAGGGAAACAGATGAAGTGGTTCTGAGGAGAAGACAAAAGCAGATCAATTTTGGAAAGAATACCCTTGCATATGACAGATACATTAAGGAAGTTCCAAAGTAAGTTGCAGTATGTTTGCACACCTCCAACTAAACTACAGGGAGTGCTGGCAAGAAATTTAACGCCCTCCCAGCCAGCCTCAGGACAATGCTAAATACAAAGAAACTGCTCCTGTCTCAGGAAGACTGAGCTGGGAGCAGCTGGAGGCTCGGGTGCCGCTGGAGGGGGACGAGTTATGCTCCTCCTCCTTCATATCTGTGCATGGGCCGTGGGGATGTGCTTTTGCCAGCTGCTTTTGCATGTTCTGAAATCATAAATGTCACTGTGTGTTTGCAGGAATCAGCGAATACCAGGAGTTCATCCGAGAACTCCCAACAAATTTAAGAAGTACAGCCGTAGGTCCTGGGACCAGCAGATCAGGCTGTGGAAGATAGCACTGCATGCCTGGGATCCTCCTCCTGAAGAAACCTGGGATCTGCAGCCAGTGTGTGTGTGGGTGAATTAAGTCAGCACGTGTCTCTTGCTTCACAGGAGGACTCTCTGTTTCCTTTAGAGAATTCTTAGCTGGGTGCAGGAGAGGAGATCAAGCTCAGAAGGGGGAGTCTCTTTGAATGCCTCGTTTTCCTTTTGAATTCTGTTAATCTTGAAAATATTGCTATTATTTAGTCTAAATTCATCTGCAGGAAGGTGCTCTGGGCAGGAAGGTATTTGGTTCTTTACAGTAGCACACTCCACTCCCCTCTCTGCTTACACTGCTGAGCACAAGGTAAAATTGTTTTTTCTAGAAAGGGATAGGCATAAGCAGGAATTCAGTGATTACTCTCCTTGACCTGGATAACCTTGCCATCTTTCCTTTTCTGATGTCCGTGGAACCACCTTTCTCCTGCAAGAGCAGCAGGTTGGAGGATTTGAGATGTGTGAAAAGATCAGAGAGAGATTTCTGTGCTCTCTGCAGGAGACTGGCAGTTGTGTTCAAAATGGACATTTTTTTTTTCTTTTCAGAAGTTTTCATTTCCGCTAGAAGGCTAGCTCTGCTAATTTACAAGATTTGGACTAGGAAATTGGGAGGAAAATAGTGACTGAAATTCTATAAGCTGTGTAACTGCTCTATGTAAAGAGCTGTAGCTGTGGTGTAATGGAGCTGTGGAGGGAGATGCAGTTGTTTGCACCTTTGGATGTCATAGGAGATGAACTGGTCTTTATCACTGCAGCGTAACTGTCTTCTGCTTGGAGCTGTAAGCCAGATGGGTAGTATTTTAAATTCCCTTTTTATTTTTTTATTTTTTTTTCCTGTTTTTAGTAGTACAGAAGCCTCAGGCAGCTCCCAGGAATGGCTCTGCAAAGATCAGGGTGTTTCCGGCTCGTTGGTATGTGATGAAAAGCAGAGGAGAAGTGAACGTGAAGACAAATGCAGACAGACTGAGCACCCACCAGAGAGGTAGGAGATAAAAATTCTGTGGTTAATCTATGGAAATAATCCAACACATGTTAATGCTGTCAGGTTTTTGTTGGAAAGAGTAAATGAGGGAGGGCAGTGGACGCTCACCTTGGAAGTTTGTCGCTTTTCTTGTTGAATATAAATCCCTCGCTGGCACACTGCATCGAATGTGAAAAAATGACCAGCATTCCAGAACTGCAGGATGAACAGGTGAAAAGGGCAGTGCGTTTTCAGTGGAGCACTGAGGTTTCCTTAACCACTGGTGGCAGGAGCTGGTGGTAGGAAAACTTTTGCAGAAGGCAGAGTGACCATCATTAATGAACAGTGACACCGATCTGCAGGGGGACTAACAGCGAAGCACCTCAGGCACTTCCCTGTTCCCTGAGATATCTTGGTCTGGGGCCATCTGTGTGGAGCTGAAAATGGTGGCTGGGTTCACTCTCCTCGATACAGTGAAGTGGTTACCAAAATTTGAGCTGTTTTCTTTGTGTTCCTCCGTTGTGACTGGAGAATCCTACCTGGAAAATAAAAGTCTTCCTGTGTAGTGTGTGCCGTTATTTTGCAGAACTTTGATAAGTATTTAAACACAGATAAAAAATGTTGAGTAAATGTGTAAAATTTATGTCTTATTTTTGTAGTCTGGCGTCTCCCAATTCTTCTCCAGTTTGGAAACGCAGAAAAAGGAACAATTCTGACTCCTCTGCGGTTTCAAAGAGCAAAACCCATTACGTGCATATGTACCACACGCTCGACAGGTAGGAAATGGTTCCCTGTGGGGAGATTCAGTGATACTGTGAACTGACTTTTGGAATATATTTATCCCTCCATTTCTGAATATATTTAATTTTATCTAGAGGTGTGTGCAATTTAATGAGGAAGGGAAATGGTGACAGAGTAGTTGTGTTGTGTCATAGCAGATATTTACAGATATTTCCTTGCTGCTGCATAGCAAGTCTTCCTCTAAATGAGAAATGACAGGCTGTGGAGAGGAGAGCCTGGTTTAAATCTGTACAATCAGTTTTGTCAGAACCAGAAGAAAACTGGAGAACCTATTTTTGGGTTCAGTAGACTTTTCACACTAACCTGAGTAAAGATGTTTATACAGGTGTGTCTTGTTCACTCAGCTCCCTGATCTTCAGAAGAATTCGGAGGAGCTGTTGCAAAGGTCCGTGGTTTCAGACCTTTTCACTTTCTTTCTAGTCTTACTGAGCCAGGACATCGGGAGGCTCTCTCAAAGTGCTCAGAGTGGGAAGCCTTTGGTGAAGATGATGAAGTAATGACAGTACAACACGGGGCAGGAATAACAAGGTAGAGGCCGGGAGGATTATGATGTTTCTGTTTGTTGCCTGTGCTGTGAAGGTGTTCTTTGCTTGCTTTTTCTCTTTGTTTTCCTGCACTATTCAATACTATTTTTTTTTTCCTCCTTAAATTTCCTGCAGCGCGTGATATGTTTGGATGTTATTTTTGCTCTTTGAGTTTACTTGGCTTTTTCCAGTCTTGACTTTCCGTCTCCAGCTTTCTGCTGCCTCTGCCACTCAGTAATGCTGGAAGAAGATGAGCCCCTTTCACCCTTTTTTTGTTAGAGAAATCTGTGGTATTGTACAGAACTAGTCCCCATGGCCTCTCGCTTCCTCAGCCTAGGAGCTGAAAGCTTCCTCTCTAGCTCCTTGGAGATTAAGTTGTTTTGTAGTTGATGACAGTGATAATTATTTGGTTTTACGCAGTGACCTCATTCCAGACGGTTGTTCTTCAGGATGGAACAGTCAGAAAAAACCCGCCTTCTTTCTGCCTGACAGCAAAACGTGCAGAGATACAGACTGCAGGCTGGAGAGGTATCGAATGCAGCTCATCGATCAGGGGCTTGCTTTTTGCCTGTTAAGATAGAAGCATATTTGCTTTATTGCTGTGTTTTAGTCCAAAATTTTATTATAAACATAGATTTTTAAATTTATTTTTAATTTATTCAGCTATTCTTCTTAGGGATGTGGTGGCCAATATTTATATGCTGAGTAGTAAAATTCTGTCCTTATGTTCTGATGTTATTGTCTGTACAAGAGTAAATAGCAGGTTGTAGCTGTATTTGGTATAAAAAGGTGACCATAATGAAGCCA
Organism: Baryphthengus martii; assembly: GCA_013396935.1. Taxonomy (NCBI): domain Eukaryota; kingdom Metazoa; phylum Chordata; class Aves; order Coraciiformes; family Momotidae; genus Baryphthengus; species Baryphthengus martii. Next base: position 99,377 of record VWZK01016702.1, on the reverse strand, counting down.
CTTAGTCTTTGTTTGTTTGTGGTTTGTTTTTTTTAATTTGTAGGCTTAAACTTTGTAGCACTTTATTGGAAGGACCTCAGTCAGAATACCCTGAAAGGGGATGGGGAAGTGCGAGTGCTGAAGATAAAATAATGAGGAAGAAAATTTAAATACCGAGGTGAGTTCTTGCTGACTACTTATTTGACATGTTCTCTTCCGATAGTTTCATTCTCTGGAATCCAGCTGGTCAGTTCAAGCAGATCAGTTTCTCTTTTTATTCCTTTATAATATTAGTATTTTATCCCATCCTCTTGTGTTTAATGCAGCACTTCAGTTAAAAGACTTCATACCGTAGACTTAGTAAATTGAAATATTTACCTGTTTAGCCAGAAAACATGTGTTTTAACACCCAAATGAAAAGTGCCAGGGTTTTTTTTTTTTAATTATTTCAGTAGCATCTTTCCTGCCTCTTAATCTGGTGAAGTCACTACTGTGGGTTTGCAGCAGTAAATTTTTTCTTGGAGTGTAGATTCCTGCGGTGCATAAGGATGGGTAGTCTTGAGTCAAGCAGCTTTTATTAGCAAATAGTCTGTTGTTTAATTTGATTGTCTTTGATCTACATTTAATGCAGGCTCTGAAACGTTGTGGCCTAGCCTATAAATAACTGTTTAACAGTGATCTTGGAATATTTTGTGTAGTGAAACTCATTAAGAATGTGGCACACAATTAGTTTTCCACTACTTAGATTTTGAATCCTGGCAATGTGAGGAAAAGGCAGAGCTTTGAAAAAATTGTACTAATGGCATTTTTCTATTGACTGTATTGATTTTTAATTTAAATTCTTTGAGCATGAATAAGACTTAATCTGGATTCAGTTTTCTAAAGTGCTAATTCAATATTTGAAAATATCTAGTCTCTCTTTGTATATAGAAGTACCGAAGAAGAAGGACTTTCTCCTGTGACAGAAAACCGTTTGAAGAATAGGGATGTAGTCTGAGCTCAGCGGCTAAAGACTTCAAAACCTGGTGCAGTTGCAGAAGATCTGCACTGAAAGAGGAGGGAGATTTACAGTCAGCATATGTGCAATCCACGTGAGGTGAAATGTGCAGGTAAAAAAAGCGTCCTTCTAGACATCACCGTTCAGGAAGCCTTTCTGGTCATCTAGAGAATTGATATTTAGGTGCTTTGCAGTTGTCTTTGTGGTAGATAAGTCTCTGTCGAAGGGTGTATGTGTATATGTATAGTCAGTGGGGTTTATTCATTCTGATTGAAACAATCTGGCTTGCAAAGTTCAGAAAGTGAATGAAATAGCTTCTCTGTGGAGCAACACGTTGCTTTCCTGGGATGCAAAGATCAATATTTAGAGAGACACTGCCTTTAACCATGGCTTTTTTCAGGTGTGATGTGCTCCACCTCTGATATGGCAAGAACTTCATCTGTGAAAGGTGAACATTGCTCGAAGACCAGTTAGTGGGTTACATGGTGAATTCCACACCACCTGCCTTTTTGCTAACAGAAAGTTTCTGTCTTTAGCAGGAAACCCAAGTGTGGCTGTTTTGGAGCCCGGTTAAATGTCCAGATGTTTTAACGTCTCTGGCTGCTTTTTAAAGGAAAATCGTTTGTCAGTGGGACACAAGATATGGCAGGAATGTGTTAATTAGAACTGAGTGAAAAATGGATTTTGTGATTTAATAATGACATTTAGGTGAGAACAATAGAAGGGGTTGGGAAAGACTCAGCTGCTTCATTTAGGAATATAGGATTTGTAGTATTCTGGTTTTCCAGTAACTTATCACAGAATGGCTTGAGTTGGAAGGGACCTGAAAGATCATTCAGTTCCAAGCCCCTGCCATGGGCAGGGACACCTCCCACCAGAGCAGGCTGCTCAGAGCCTCCTCCAGCCTGGCCTTCAACACTTCCAGGGAGGAGGCTCCACAGGTCCTCTGGACAGCCACCTCCAGGGTCTCACCACCCTCAGAGGAAAGAACTTCTTCCTAAGGTCTCATCTCAATCTGCCCTGCTCTAGTTTCAAACCCTTGCCCCTTGTCCTATCCCCACAGGCCCTTATCAACAGTCCCTCCCCAGCTTTCCTGGAGCCCCTTCAGAACCTGGAGGCTGCTCTAAGGTCTCCCCGGAGCCTTCTCTTACATTCTCACAATGTTCATACAACCTGCAACACTTTGTTTGGTACGGACGGCCTGGCTCTGTCTGTGCTTGAAGCTCACCATAGGCAGTGCTTTGCTCCGTTTCGTGCTACCGTAACCATACAGCTTCAGTGTGAATTTCTGGCAGTCCATGAGCATTTATAAACAGCTGTTCTTTACCTTTTTGCCTAGGTTTCTCCAGATCTTTAAGGATAGTTTGTTTTCTGCAAGCTCTGCCTCAAGTGTAAAACTTCAGATGTCATTAAGCCTGTGCTACAGTGGTGATGGATGTTCCTTGATGCTTTTGTGAGAACGCTCTTGCTGTGCCCGTGCCGGCAGGTGACGTGCACCCTCTTGTAAAGGCCGCTTCGTTTGGTAGATCCTGCTGTCCCGTTGTCCTTTGGCGATCACGGTGCGCCGGTGAATTGCTCCAAGATCCAAGTCTAACTGAAGAAGGTCACCCCTTGAACCAAGGAATTAAACCTCGTTTCCTCTCCTGGCCCAGAACTGTCCATCCAACCTGAAGAACTGCTTCAAAAGAAAGGAGATGATCTCAGCCTTTCTCCAGTTGCTAAAGACAAACTCTTCTTGGTCATCCATTTGGCTTATTTACCCTCCTGTGAGATAAGATGTGTTAAGCTAGAATCTGCCTAAGCCTTGTGAGAGAAGAGAAAGGGAAGGCAGAGGGCTTATCGAAATCAGATCCCTCTCTTCAAGGGAACGGCCAAAATACCTGGGTTTTGCTTTTAGGTGTGTCACAACCTGACCCAAAGAGCCAGGATATTGCTAAGAGTATAAGAGGATGAGTTCAGTGCCTGCTGTTCCTGCGGGAATTGGAGGTGAGCAGCAGCATTTGCAGGTTTGGAGCTGCTCTTGGGCAGGAGGTGCTCAGGCTGAGGGTTCTGGTGGTGCTGAGATAGGCTCAGCTTTTGGTTTCCTCTTCAGCACTGTGTTCAGAAGGCCCAAGTGAGGGCTGTGGCTACGGTGGAGTTTAGGCCAGATTTATGTGCCAGTTACAAGAATTTTTTTATGGTCTGTGTGGCATTTTTATGTAGCATGTACTGGGATACAAATGTCTGTTGGAGCTGGGAACTGTCTCTCTGCAGGAATTGGGTCTGGCTTTTCGCAAGGCCGCTGCTGTGGGTGTCAGGGGTGTGAGAACCAGCAGCCAGGCCCCGGGGCTGCCACAAACCCATTGTGCTACTGATGTAGAACCAAAGCTGCTTCCTCAGAAACTGCTCCCAGTCCCTTCCTAAACGTTCTTCCCAGGCAAGCTCAAGGCCCTGGGGTTCAGCGGCGTCCCAGCCTGAGGGCGGCTGGGTGACAGCGCAGGGCACGGAGCGTGTGTGTAACGGGAACGTGCCCGTGCAGCACTTTTCTGTGGAGCCCGGTTGTTCCAGCGTGCATGCTTCCGCGGGAATGACGAGGATTGTAAATAAGGGAACGTGTTACATTTTTTGGCATTTTGTCTCTATGCTGAGGAATTAAAGACTTTAACTATAAAACCCCCTGTTAGTCTTGGTTTTGCTGTTACACGCTCAGAGTTCCATTCTAAAAGCGGTGTCTGCGTTCCATAGTCCTTTGGTGGCTCAGTTTAGAGTGTTTTATTTGGGTTTGTTTTTTCTCCTTAGCCCTTGCTGACAGGGGAAGGAGGACTCTTAAGAGAACATCCAAACTCTTGAGGGCACTTTACAACTTGGGTTGTGTCCACCCCCTCAGTTTGTATTTTGACGTCTAGACCTGATCTTGTACGTAGCGCATTGTAACCTAGCGGGGGGGAGCAGCTGAAGCCCCAGCACCCATTCTGCCATGAGAAAGGTGTCCTCCTGGAGGGGATGGAGCTGTTGGGTGAGACCAGGCGGCTGTCAGGAAGTGCTGAAGCTCAGCTGTCAAAGCCCTTAAGCTTTTACCTCTGGTGGATGGGGCCTGCAGTGCGTTTCTGGACCAAAATCCATAGGATTTATCAGTCAGCTGTCCTTAAAAGGTCTTGTGTTGCTCAGTTGAAGGTACTTAGAGTAGGAATAGAATAACCCATCTGCCTGTGGCAGGTTTACTCAGGTTCTGTGCACTTGGACAAGCTCTGGTACCCCAAGGAAAGGGATGAAACTGAGCAGATGAGGTTTGAGAGCTGCTGAAGTCATTTGATGCAGCGCTGGGTGTAGAAGCGTCGTGGTGTCTTGTAATCAGTAAGGGTAACCTCATCAGTCTCAGCAGAGCAGCTCAAACTGGAACGCGGTCTGTCTGTCCGCTTGTTTATCTGTCCAGGCCCGTGTGACATCAGAGCTTAGAGCTCAGCTAAGCAAAGCTCACGTCTGGTGCTCCACCCCCAGTTGGCCTGGGATCGCCTTCCCTTCATTTTGCCTCTTTTAATTGAATCCACTTTGCATAAAGCTGCACTCGGTTCGTAACGAAGCCAAAATAAACTCTGAACTTCACCGGCCAGGTTTAAATTTCTTGCCAGCAGTGCCATGTGTTTGCTCGAAGTGCATCACCTGCCAGGAGCTTCTGTCTGTGCTGGTAGAAACAGTCCTTCAGTAGCAGTTTGGAAATGAATGCCATTGGTTGGGTGTTTTCTTTTGTTTGGAAGTCAAAGTGATGGGGATATCTCCGTCTTCCCTTAACATTCCCACTGTGGTGTGAAAGGGCTTTTTTTTTTTTTTCTGGAGGATTTTCTTTGCTGACAAGGACAGCAGGATGCAAGGCAGCTGTAATCCCTAAAGTGTGTTGGAGCAGACAGCTCTGCCGGATAAACTGAATTCAATTTGTACCTGGTGTCTCGCAGCTTCCAGGCCGGAGCCGTCCCCTGTCTGGCCTCCTTGAACACGCTCTTCAGGTCATCTCACCTCGGAGGGAGGCCGGAGGAGATGGAGTTTGCCTGTACATGTTTTGGACCTCCATGTCCTTGGTTTGGGAGCACAGCTCTGTTTTCCACAGCAGTGCGTGGGAAAGGAGCAGGGATGTTTCTGGAGATGGGTGACTTTGTACTGGTACGATAAGGCCGGGCGAAGGGAAGGGAACTTTGAAGGTGAATCCCTTACACAGTACTATTTTCAGATCCGTGTTTCCCAGCCCTGTTATCTCTCAAAGGCAGGTGTTTGGGAGACATCCTATGGCAGAGATCTCTGAGGAGAAAAGCACAGGACCCATGCCCAACCTTTGAGGACAAAACAATGAGCTGATGGAACGTGAACACAGTTCTCCCTTATCTCTTCTCAAAACACTACTGATTTCAGCCAGGAGCACTAGGTAGGTAGACATCCCACCAGAAAAAGCATTCTTGAACAGCAGGAGTCTTTGATAGAGAGTCTTTGTATAGATAGTCTTTGTGTATATACACACACAGGTGGTCTTAGTATATATATACACACACACACACCGTCTTTGTGTATGTACAGGTAGTCTTTGGATATATATATACACACATAGCCCTAGTCTTTGCATATATACATAGCCTTTGTATGTATACATCTCATGAGAACACAACTGCCATTTGTAGAAGTGAAATATTTCCCTTGAGTGCCTTCACAAACGGGGAAGCGAAAAAAGGTGTAAAGCCTTTGAAAAGTTGATCCAAATAATGGAAAAAAAAAAAACCACCAAACACCAAAACCAACCAACCAAACCCAATAGAAAGCAAGCCAGCTGCTGAGATTTCAGAGGGTCTAAAAGCCCTTTCAAATTATTGTCCTAAGACTCTTGGTCCAGCTTGGTGCTGTAGCCAGGGCAGGTGGGCAGGGAGCAGTTGTCTTTCCCCTGCTGAAGCCGTTAGTTTTGCTGGGAAGTTGCAGCAACTGTCTTGTACCTCTTCATCCGTCTTTGTTTTTAGAAGCAGCAGCAAGGAGGAATTGGATAGTGAAAATAAGTTAATTGTGTGCTGGAAGCAGTAAGCAAACCCCAGGAGTGAGGAGGCCGGCTGGGCCAGAGTCACGACACGCAGGTGAGTCCTGGTTAGAGGAAGCTGCACGATTAGAATTCACACAGAATTGTGCCAGCTAGAGAAGGAGCTACTGTGGCCGTAGGTGACAACAGCTCTTACAAAGCCGGAAGTTCTTGAACTTCTCTTTTGAGAGCAGAAAATTTACAAGCAAAAAGCGTAAGATGAGTGAGAATTACCCAAGTGTGATGGGAAGAAATGGGTCTAATGAAAGCGGCTGGGGCTTCTGTTAAGGAGGCCAGGGGTGACTGTCCTGGCTGTTGGCTTTCTCCTCTGGCACCGTGCTCCTGTGAGTTGAAGCAGGAGCCACTCTTTGGAATTTTTAAGGTTTTGGTCGAGGCGTCATGATAGGGGCTGCTGTAGTGCATTGCAAACAGACTGTTTCCTGCAGAGCCAAGTCAGAATCTGCAGACAAGCAGAAATAGAACACACAATTGAACAGTCTCGGGAGTACCTGCACACCTAAAAACTGATCCCCCCCAAAAAAAGTTTACTTTGAGAGCAGGGTTGATTCCTTTGCTTTCTGTCTTACTGGTGTCACTCAATTTTATTAAATGAAGAGTCTTGTAGCTCTTTGATCGTTTCAACCTTGATCTGACAACAGTTGTCGTGTTTACTGGGCTGAGAAGGAAGAAACACGCCTTTGTGAAAAGGAGGAACATTGAACCCGGCTTTATGAGAGAAGCACCTGCTTCTGGGGCTCTATGAGCCGGCCCTTGCAATACCGCCTGCTCTTCCCGGATGAGCCACTGATGCCCGCAAACCTTCCTCTTTAAAGTGCGGGAATCGGGATTTTTGTTTTGGTTTTTTTTTCCTCGGTGGTTTTGCTCTTTTTTTTTCTGCTG
>VWZK01016702.1:55301-92367 GCA_013396935.1 Baryphthengus martii | reverse complement strand
GCCGCCCGGGGTCCGCCATGTTGGGCCGTGGGGCGGCCGGGCCCCCCCGGCTGAGGTGCGAGATCCCCCCGGGAAAATGAAGCGGGGCTGGGCCGCCTGGAGCGGAGCGGGGCTGGGGCACCCGCGGGAGGAATGAGGGTGTAAGCGCCCCTCTCTCCAGCGCCCCTCTCCTGTGCCCGCCATTGGCGGCGTTGGGGGGGCCGGGGGTGGGTGAGGCGCTCTCTGAGGGACTCGAGGCCCCCGCTGGCGCGTGTCTCAAATTTTGACTTGTTGAAGTAAAATTAGTAAACACCCTCCGATGTTTGCGGGCGATGATGTTTCCAAGAGGCTGTTAAAGCCACGGTCGCGCTCACGTTGTGTGGGTTTGTCTGCTGCCAGCCCCCAGCCTCCGCCGCGCTGGTGCCAGGGAAGGAAACGTGGTGCGGATGGAAGGCGGCGAAAGCAGGAGGAGTCCGAGCCATCCCTCTGCGGGGACAACAAGCACGGGCCTTCAGACCACCGGCTGGACAGGTAGGCACCGCTTGCCATAGAAACAACTCTGCTCTTTGGTTCATCAGGAGCTAATAATTGACACTTGTGCTCGGTTTTTTTCCAAGCCCTGCCTGCTTATAAATCAGTTGTCGGCCATAAATAGCTGATCTTAAAGGAGGGAAAATAATCTAGTGAGCTCTTCTTAGCTTAGAGTCGCTTCTTAAGAACGAGCAATTCTCATTTTTATGTCTTAAATATTCTCTTCACCGTTTTCTGTCCTGTTTCATGCTTGCTTCCTGCCCTTTACCGGGAAGGAATTGCCACACAAGCCAGTTGTGTTTCTTTGTGGCTAAAGGCTGTACCTGCTCTTGTGGTAAAATTCCACAAGATGCCAACTTAAAAATTCGAGTCTTAAAAGTCCTCTGGCTTCATATTTCTGAAGGCAATACAGTCCACCTTGAAAAGCTGTGTTCGCCAGCGCATCAGGGGGTCCAATTCTGAGGTCACTCCTTCTGTTCATCCTGCTGCTTGCTGCCTTTCTTAACGCTTCCCAGCACAGGTGAACTTCAGTTTAACCAAACTACCCAATGTTATATCACTACCTACATCTGAGCTGTTCATACCACAGTCCCTCTGGCCCGTTTCATCCGCAGGTGGGAGCTGTGGCCTGCAGCCTAGTTGATTGAGTCTATGTTTCTGATCTAAAATGAGATGATGGGTGCCCTGTAACTACCCATTTTTTCTTTGCTGATAATACACAGAGTAGACATCGGTCAGTGGCTCATATTACAACAGGCAGGGTAAATGAAATTATTTTCAGAAGTGTGTTTGAGGAATACAAGGATGAAACTTTACAGATTACTTCATCAGTTTGAACCTAAATAAGCAATACTTTTGTGTGTCTTCTAGTATTGAATTGGATGGGCGTACTTGCTGGTTTAGTTTGGATTCAGCTCTGAAGTTTTTCTCTTCCTGGGCTAAAACTACTTTTTGTTATACGTATTCAGCGCTCTCAAAATAAAAATTTAAAATGGGAAGAGGATTGGGCTGGAGGCTGAGTTTGAGCACAGCACCAGAGCTTCTTGCCAGGTGTGAAAGGGCACGTGGGGATGAGAGCCTTGAGAAAGAGGGCTGAGCTCAGAATGTTGTCAATTAAGACAAAAAGCCGTAGCCCCTCCCACGTTCTCCCTGACTCTCTGTGTACACGGCACCAGTGCCGAACCAAACCAGTATCAAAAGGCACGACATAGCAGTGAGGAAAAAGCTGGGGTGGTGGGACTGGCTGAGCACCTCTGGGATTGTGCTCTTCCCTGCCATGGGAGAGCAATAACTGTATTCCCTGCAACGTTAGAAATCTATATAAGCAAGTGCTAAAAATTATTGCAGGTGGAATGGATGTTGGCAGAGACACCTGTTTTAGGGACCTCTGTTATGGATTTTTAATTTTTCTGAGGTGAGAACTAGGCTTCATCTAAACAGAACTTTTCAGTTTGAATTTAACAAATAGTTCCAAGTAGTGCAGGCCAATTTCTGAGCTGGGAGCCAGGAGAGAGTTGGAACTGGTTTTACCCGAGCTCGATCTAATTCCCTGACTTCAGGGAACGATTTTGCCCGGCATCCTGGTAAGTCTCTAGAGCACTTCCAGCTCTTCTGAAAAAACTCTGGTCTGTAGGATACTGCAGTGAGTTTGTGCTGTAGGAATAGTGGTCAGCAGGAGGATGGGAAGTGGAAAGCATATTTAATAATCTGAATGTAGGCAACTGTTGTTGGCTAGGAAGGGGTAAAAGCCTATTCCCCTGCAACAGTCTGAACCTGCTCATGATGCTAAGGGGCTACAATAAAGTTGTTAAACATCGGTTTGCAAAGTCACAGCAAATTTCAGTTTCCTAGCTAGAAATAAACTGCTTTTACCTTCTCCACTGGGTGTATTTTCACATGGAGAAACTGCTGGTGCTGCCGTGCGATTTTCAGTATTTAGCGGCACAGTTTGATTCTGTGTTCTAGCTTTTGTCTTTTCTGTAGCTAATGAGTCTGCAATTCTGAAGGAATAAATACGGTTAACTCGTTTAGTGGAGTGAAAATAAGTGAGCAAATGACTAAAGGTGATATTTTACATACTGGTTTTTGAAGGACACCAACCTAAAGTCATTGAAAGCGCAGGCCAGGTTACATGCTACGCTGGCATGTCTCTGTACACGTCTACGTGAACTTTTTAAGGAGGGGGGGAAGAAAAAAACCAAAACCAAACCCAAACCACACAGCCTCAAAACAGAACCTTTAACTGGTGCTTAGTTTCACAATGATGACTTGGATTATTCTATTGAAATGACTTTGACAGCCATCAAGAGTACTGTGAATGAATACATTGCGTAACTATCAGGCTGTGAATGGGGGAGATGCTGGCTGTAGGCTGAGAAATAAAATCAAATCTTCACGTAGAGGCTTTGTTTTTTCTTCTTTCTTTCTAGTTTTACAACACCAGAAGGCCCTGGACCCATTTCCCGGTGTTCAGACTGGGGAACTGCGGTGGAGGAAGATGAAATGAGGACCAGTGTTAACAAAGAAATTGCAAGGTACTCACGAGTGTTTAAGATGAAGTGGGGAGAGGAGTGGGAATGGGAGTTGGCTTCTAGAATCTGTCTGGATTTTGGTTTTGAACTTCAGCATTGTAAAATCAGACCAACCTTAGCTGCTTGTTTGCTGCTTTTAGGTCAGCATTGGCTTAAGTCCTGCAGGAATGCCAGAGCACACTCTCTGCAGAGCTGATGCAGATCACTAAATAGCTCCCTTTTGGAAGAAAACTTTCCTGAATCTTTTAGGTTAAATTACTTTACGTTTCCTTTCACTAATTACTGGTTCTGTATGTTGTTGCTGTAAAATATTTTTGGGGGAAAAGACTTGGGAAAAGAAATTCCTTAGGTGTTTGGTATTTTTTTTTTTTTAGGGGAAAACTGAAACATCCATTCCAGAGTAGGAAAGCATTTACAGTGTCTGGGTTGGCTATTTTGAGAATGCTGCTTAGCTGAGAAGTAGAATCAGCTGTGAGCTGTGACAGTGCAGCTTTACATGCTCTCTTTGTGTCTCTGTATTCCTCACACTGATTTGAACTGTTCCAGATACAGAAGAAAACTCCTGATAAATGAATTTTCCAGAGAAAGGAAGTCCTCTTCAGGAAGGTAGGTTACATTTCTAGCTTAGCTGAGGAAAATGTTGACAATAGGTCTGAATTTCCACACGTACCGTGTTTCTTTAAGTGCTGGATTTGAAATCGTTCATCTTAAGTCTGCTCCAACATTGTAGTTCTGTAGCATCCCAAACCTTCATCTGAAAAGCTTTAACATGTTTCTTTATAAGCTTCTACACCTGGGTTTGGTTAGTGTTGCTTGTTTTCTAGTAATCTCAAACCTACAATGCTTTTTCTTCAGTTCCGATTCGAAGGAGTCCACTGTGACAGTAGAGCTGGAGACAGATGAAGTGGTTTTGATGAGAAGACAAAAACAGATCAGCTATGGCAAAAACACCATTGCCTATGACAGATACATTAAAGAGGTTCCTAGGTAAGCTGCTTCACTTCCTGCAAAAACTAAATGTTTGATTTTAAGTCATAGCTGCTCTTGATAAGCATAGGGATGTATTAAATGTGGTATCTGAGGCACGTTCAAATAGAAGGCATCTACAAATTCAACTTTCAAAGATGTTTTTTAACCAACGAGTCCCACTAACAATCAAAGGAGACGTGGATTTTTGTTGTTTGACTGGTTGGCTTGTGAGGAACATCCCATCAGACTTCCTCACGCTGCAGAAAAGGAAGTGAAAGTTCTTTTGGTTGTGCTTGTCAAGTCAACTAGAGGGAATAAAACTGCTTTTTGCAGTCAGTTTTCTCCTTAGTAAATTAAAAGACAAAATGGACTACAGTTGCTGTTAAGTTTGGAATGAGGTTTTTAGACCTATGATTAGTAATCCTCCTTTATTTGACTCAAACTCAGGAGTCCGTATGGAGCTGACAGCTTTTCAGTTCAGGGCTGGAGCTGTGCAGTAGTTTTTTCCCATAAATAATAACTTAGAATTTGCTGTGTTGTCGTGAGTCTGTGGCAGGCAGGCAGTCTTAACGTTTCAAACTAGATGTTATGTGTGAAAAGCACTAATGACTTTCTCATGTCTCCTATCTGCATAGGTGCCATCGTATACCAGGAGTTCATCCCAGAACTCCAAATAAATTTAAGAAATACAGCCGGAGGTCGTGGGACCAGCAGATAAAACTATGGAAAGTTGCTTTGCATTCCTGGGATCCACCTACTGAAGAAGGATGTGATTTGCAAGAAATGTATGTATATGGTATTCAAGATACCTTTACATAAACTAATATCTGAAGTTTCAGGTTAAAAAACAAACACACCACCCCCTCCCAAAATAAACACAAAACAAACCAAAGCAAAAATGAAAAAAAAAAAAAAAAAAAAGGAAGTGCAGCATAGCCCTTTGAGACAAGCCAGTGATTGCTGAATCTTTTCATCAGTTGTCCACGCTCAGTGCTATTCAGTTCCTTCTCAATCAAAATCTTTAATAGCTCTCTGTACCTAGTGGGTGGGACTAGATGCTTTCAAGGATGTACGTATATATCCTCACCTCTTTAATGTGTGTCCAGTGGGGGAAATCAGAGCTCATTTTGCAGTGCTCTGTAAGAGCAAACACCCCACCGAGCCGAGGCTTTCAGAGCAGTCTGCAGATTGATCCGTGGGAGAGTTTCACTAATTGATCTCATGAGTCTTCAGCTTGGACCGTACGATCTAGGAGAACCTGCCTTATAGTCTTCTCACTTGCTAGCTCAAGAACAGTGGTACAAAACCTTATTTCTGGAGCAACAAACCAAAGCAAAAATGTTGTTAAAAAATCACAGAATCACAGAAAAAAAAGCCCAGCAACAAGTGCTCACCATCCAAGCTGCTGTGGCATTCGGCTCTAGGAGGTGGAAAATAACGCAGCCAGTCATTTTCCTCTATAAAAAGCAATAAAGCTGATCAGGGAACATTGAAAACAAAACTAATTACAGAATGAAGAGGGGGTACAGTTGTAACTGATTCTTCAAGAAGCAGTGTTGTGATAATAAAGAACTGGTTTTTCCTTAGCACTGATGCTGAGTTTAAAACCGATAGAGGGCAATGAGAGCTAAAAGCAAAGGTTTACTTTTAGCTTTCTTCAACTTGTGATGGACGTGAGGGGAGTTGGTATTTCAGCCTGAAGCCTCCTGAGTACGTTGGCGTTGCAGATGCTGGGACCTAGTTCTGTGTCTGGTGGATATTGTGGTTTATGTTGCAAAACAAATTGATTCCTTGACTGAGTTTAAAAAAAAAAAAAATCCTTTCTTTTCCCTGACATTTGTCATCATTTATATTGAAATGTTGTTTGAGTGTTGGGTGTGTGACTTCCACAAGTCGCAGGATTCAGTCTCAAGACTTCTTAATTTAGTCCTGGGCCGTTTGGGCTGTATTGAGGTGACCTGCTCTTCTCTTTGGTCTCTGCAATTTGCCTCCACTGTCCCCTCTGTAGGTCCCTTTGCTCTTGTTTGGCCATCGTTTTCAGGACTGCACCTCTGAGGTGTGACTTGCTACTGATACTACGCTGTGTTCTTGAATTATTTTACAGTAGTCCCGTTGACCTTGGTGAGATGGAGACGGAATCTGTCGGCAGCAATTCTACTGAATCTCAAGCAAGCTGCCAAGATAATGACGTAAGCATATCTGTCGTGCAGAAATATTTAATAATTGGTACATTCCTTGAAATTATATCTAGAGTAGCCTGAATACATGAGAAATTCCATCATCTGCTGTGCTCAGGGACTGCTTCTAAAGCTGAGTGGTCTTTACATTCAGACATTTTCCCGGCTGTAGCCAGTACCTGTCTGTAGTGGGAGTGTAGAGAGTTAGAACTCAAGTGACCAGCTCAAGTGACAGACACCTCATTTTTCATAGCCTGCAAAAAAAAAAGTGTCTGTGTAAAGTATGTCAGTTATGAATTGTGGTGTGCAGTGGAAATACTACTTCAGGCTGCAGTATCTAATGTTAAAATGGGATGTAATTTTCTTGGCACGCTCTGGCTTCTTGAAGTAAGTTCTCTTTATATCCAGAAGGCATTTAGTGCAGCTGAGCAGTAACTTTCCGTAAAGATCTAGTAAAGGTTTTCTTACTAGATTTGTTATACAGCTTCAATGTTCATCAGAGAGTGTTTTAAGGATGTCCCTACGTACACATGAAAACCTTGGTAAGAAATCTTAGAATGTGGTTGAACGAGCAGAAGCCTTTGCGTGGCCTTTAAAGTGTTTGTAAGTCACTGATACAGGGTGGCCTAAACAAATTCCAGAAGTGGGGTGAGTTGTTGTGTCATGAAACCCCTATCTTACTGCTAATTATTAACTGACTTTGTATTCCAGGATCCCTGTGCTGGCACTCCCACCAAACTTAGACATGTTGACTACCAAGCAGAAGGTGAATTTGACTTGGAAGTGTGTTTGAGTGAACCACTTAAAGATTTCGATACTGTGAGTTAAATAGTCTCGCGCAAACTCTTCTAAAGGCAATTTTGGTTTTAAATGTGAGATGTTAGCTTCATTCACAAACTGTTCATAGAAAGCTTAAGCAAAGTTGAAGACTGTTGTATAAGTTGTGGTCGGTCTACGTGTTTTCTGGACCAAACTTTTGTAAAAATACGATATTGTGACTTCTTTTGAACTTTTAATTTATGTATATCAGATTTTTTTTTTTTTTATAAAACCTTTTGATAGACAAATTAGCCAAAGGCGATGCTATCCTCAAGTTCAGCAAACAGCTCAGCAAGATCTTACATCTTACTACTGATTGCCCCCACCCTGTCCGTAAGTTCAGGTGTCCAGCTGCAGAACGAGAGCAAAGTAGGGAGCTATTTGTGAGCGTCTGTACATTACCTTGCGCTTCTCTCTGGCTCTTCTACAAGGATCTGACCTGAAGTAATAACACAAGTGGTAGCTGAACCACACTGCTGATCGGTACTGGTAAGCTCATCTCTTGCAGTTATTTACTGTAACATTAACTGCCTTACCCTTTTATTTTTTTCTTTTTTTTAAAAAGATCTTTTATTTGCAAAAACATTTCAGAAACGATTGGAAGTTAAATTTAAGCCTCTGAAGAAGTTGGAGGTCCCTATGGTAGAGCCTGGGCAATATTGCTTTAAGAAACAGTAGCCTGAATTGGAAATTTGTAAATAGTCCCGAGTCAGTCACGCAGTCAGGGAAACAAAGTCCACGGAGGGTGTTTGGTTCTTTCTAATTTGCTTATTTTCAATAAACCCGTTGTAAATGGTGCCACTGTACAGAAGTTCTGCTGAAAGCAGGTAGTATTTCTATGGATTTTGTATGGGATGTTGCTGGAAAATAAATGGAATTGCATTTGCGTCGAACTCTTCAACTTTGTTTCCTACTGGTGCTGTTCTGACGGCTACTGACCCTCGGAAAATCCTGAAAGCCAGGTCCCTGAGACGGCTACTGACCCTCTGCTGGGAGATGGGCGGGGTCAGCACCTTCCTCTGACTTGGAGGGAGACCTTAAAAACTGTTTCTTCGTGTGCAGACCACTGGAGTGAATTTGAGACTTGGTTCTAGTGGGTAAGACTGTTGTGTGTCTGTCAGAGGAGGAAATGTCTTTCATGTATGAGGGAATGTGGGGAGAACACTGTGAAGAACCCCAATTTGTGACTTTATCCCAAAGCAGCTGGGCGTGCAGTAGTGGTATCTTTAATCCTATCAGTTACTCCTCTTTCCTTCAACGAGGGTTTGTGGATGGCATTTAAAGCGAGTTGTCTGGATTTGGGTGTTGTTGCAAAGGTAGCGAAAGCCGAGTCTAGAAAACAATTGATTGTTTTTGGCGCTGGAATAAAGCCCTCTTGTGGTTAAGTGTGGAATAACCTCAGCTGGTTAGTTCAGTGTCTGCTGATAGACTCGTCTTAGGGAAAAAGAGCATCCCTCCGTTCAGCTGTGCACAGCTGCCTACGCTGGAGTTCACTTCAGATGGACAAGCAGCAAGCTCCACTGCCAAACTTCAGACTTATTAGGTTAAATTCCTTTAAAAATAAACCCGAGCAAGTTGTTGACGTGGGCAGCAGAACCTGGCAACTCTGCTTTTTATAGATATGTGCCTTCTGGTTTATGTTTCTCTTACTCCCTTCACGCCGAGGCTTTGTCCTCTTTCAGCATCCTCCGTACCCTGCCTGCCTAAGTGACAGGAGTCTTGGCTCTGCCTAATTTAGGGCTCCCATCTGTTGTGACTGGGTCAGTGGTGCGCATGTGCTGGTGGGATGGCAAACAGAACGCTCGAGGGCTAAGCTGACCCAACTTTGCCTTCACTTGGACATTAATTGGGTCTTCCTTCATTATTTAGTTGTCACATGAAGCTTGAAGGAGCACATGTCCTGTTTGGTAATGATCTGGAAAGCCAGTTCAAAACTGGGAGGGGGCAAGACAGATGTTTTGGAAAAGACTTGATAGCTGAAGCATTTAAGGCTCTCTAAGGAAGCCAAGCTAAACCCATCTCTGTAAGTCAAAAATATCATCTGAGCAGCACTTTGTTCATCTATTTACTACATTTGTTTTCAGGGTGATCTGCTTTGTTGTGTTGTTCCTGCAGATCAAGCCTCTCTAGAGAGGCCAAGGTGTACCCAGAGTCACAGCATGTGCTTGCGTGGAAGCTGCTGGGGGACTGGGCAGTTCTTTATCAAAAGAGCCCTTTCAAAAGAAGTTGCATCTTCCTGGAAGTTCTTACTCTTCTGTGTTTTCTTCTAGATAGTTTGTCACAATGTGAGAAGATAGCTTACTAACTGCTGAAGAATAACTTTTGAGTGCTTCCTGACAAATAGGGATAATTTTGGCAAACTATTATATAAATAGTTCATAGAATCCTCGAATGGCTTGAGTTGGAAGGGACCTTCGAGATCATCCAGTTCCAACCCCCCTGCCATGGGCAGGGACACCTCCCACCAGAGCAGGTTGCTCAGAGCCTCCTCCAGCCTGGCCTTCAACACTTCCAGGGAGGAGGCTCCACAGCTTCTCTGGGCAACCCCTTCCAGGGTCTCAGCACCCTCAGAGGAAAGAACTTCTTCCTAAGGTCTCATCTCAATCTGCCCTGCTCTAGTTTCAAACCATTGCCCCTTGTCCTCCTAGTTGGGAGACTGAAGTTGCTTTGGGAAGTGCCAAAAATCCTTTTTATTTTCAAAGGAACCAGTGCAGTTAGGATGCAACGTATATACTTGGTTAGGAGAGAAAGTGATATTACTGAGCAGAATTTATCCTATACATGTAGCATTTAATTTTGTGGCTTCTGGGTAGTGTCTAAATACCAAACATGCAAGGAATGAAGATGTAGCATCTGTCACTTCTGTCTCCCCACTGTATTTTTGGATTGCCAGCGTCACTCATTGTCTGAGCTTGCCACTTACCTCTCTTGGACTGTGTTTAATCACCAGAACTAATTCATTTATCCCAAAAGAGCTGAGAAATAACTGTTTGAAGTGGAAAGTTGAGTTTGGATGAAACCAAAGTTCAGCTCTCCATGCTGGAAGCTTTCTACTGAATATCTGTTGAGAAAGTTCCTGGGAGGTACTGGAATGGTTCTAATATGAGCCAAACCAACCTTTTGTGTTTCTTGAGAAAGGGGCTGTTCCATTTCTTCTGAGAACTGCTTTGTTTTCAGAAACACAAGTGCGACCCAGGGATGAAGAGTTGGGCCTGCTCTTGCCATCAGCTTTCACGTGCTGGAATCCAAGTAACTTTGCAGCACTGCAGAGGGCGGTAAAAGTGCGTGTTTAATTACCCAGGCACACAAAAGAGATCCCAGAGTTGCTTTACATCTGGTGCAAGTGCCAGGAATCTAATTAGACTTACTGATTCTGACCTCAGGAGCAGCCCATAGTTCCAAGAAAACCCCTTCAAGTCTGTCATCTTTCACTCTTCTTTCCATTGCCAGTTTCACTTGATCTTAAGCCCATTATTATAGGGAATGGGAGATAATAGTAACTTAACAGCAGACAGAGAGAAAAATGGACTTTAGAGAGGGGAAAAAAGTCCTCCTGACAGCCAGCAGGAGCCTGCTTGCATTTAAAATCCTTAGTGCTGTACAGTGGAAGTATCTGCAAATGCTTTTTGAAATTGCTCGGTGAAGACACTTTATTTACTTTTGCCAAGAATAGAGAAAACTAAAATTTTTCCTGAGAGTTTGACATTTCCCAGGGAAAATTAATTTCAGGACTTTACCCATAACTAACTCTTTTTAGAATATTCCTGAACATTAAATCTATATTCTTTGCCATATGTTAGAAAGTTTTTGTCTCTTATACCTCCCAGATCATCAGTGCTCTAAAAGCACTGCGGCCTGAATTAAAATTATTCATTGTAGTTGGAGCGTTGGCTGTGAAATCAAAGCGGGGAGTGAGCGGCAAGTGCGAGGAGCACATTGGCGAGGTTGTCACAAGCGGGGAAGCGGAGGAAGGAATGCTGGAAAAAAACGATCACGAGCTGGTCAGTCCAATCTAGAGACCGCTCATAGCCCAGGTAGCCGATCGTGGCCTGCAAGGAGATGGCAAAGCGAGAAGTGAGAGGAGAAATAACATATCGTTCTGGTGGTCCCCTGTGCTTAAGCACTTCTCTGGAATGAGCAAAGAAGAAATCCGAAGGCAGCCAGGCGTATCTGGAAGCAGACTTCTCAGGATGCTGCTGGAATTTCTGGAGCCTGGTAAGAAAATACCCAGTGCTCACCAACCACGGTCAGAAGGTGCCCAGTGCATTTGATCCTAACTCTGCCAAACTCAATTTAGCAAAACCAGCAGTTATAATTATTCTGACATTTAACCATAAAACTCCTTCCCCTCTTTTCTTATTGGAGAAACTAAGTTGGCAGGAATAATCTTTATGGAGACAGAGTATGGCATGAAGTGTCAATCAGAGGTGAGGCTTCACCTGGTGCTTCATCTTTGGTTTGTTGTTTTTTTTTAATGGCATTCTGACCATTCGTTAAAATAGTCCCAACAAAGCATTCTGACTGGGTAAGTTTATCCTCCCAATACTAAAGACAGGTATCTTAATTATTGGGATGAAATTGTTTTACATAAAATACTTTTTAAAATCTACTGACATGATGCTCTAAGTGTTTCTAATATTAGTGGATGCAGTTATTTCTCTGAATAACAATCATGCCCCAGAGGGAGATCTAATGCAGTTTTAGTCGTGGGAGCTGAATAAAAGGGTGGCTGGCTGGACTGGCACATTTTGTAAATCAGCTGGCTTGAAGTAGTTGTGTTCAAAGGGGTGACAAGCTCTTCAGAAAGTGGCAGGGACAGGCTTTTCTCAGCATGTGAAAAGTTTCTATATACCAAACTTAGTGGCAAAAGTGAAGGTGTCCCTCTGGGACACTAGGGTTCAGATCCTTGCTCTGCCTGCTGTGGAGAAGGCAGCTGAACAAAGACTCACCTCCCTGGTCTTCAGCTGGGGACCAGGCTCTCCTTGTGGTCAGAATATATTTCCAAAGAACCTTGCTGCAAAAATGTCAGCAAACGCAGTGTTTTGATATCATGAAAAAAGTTAATTTGGGGTGGTGTTAAGGTGTTCCCTCCATAAAACTCCCAAACAAATCTTAACAACATGAATTTTCAGGCTGTCCTTCTTAGAGGTGAAGTGGATTTGAGTTGAATGGAGGAAGATAGATTTTCGTCTTCCAGCACCCATCTGTTTCACTAGAACCAGAAGCAGAATTAGACCCTCTGCTGGAATTCGGCATTAAAAAAAATACTTTTTTTTATAGATGAGTGCATAAAAAGGCATGAAAACTCAATGTATGCGTCTAAGAGCACAGAGCCCTGAAAATGTGACTTCTTTCTTTGAAGAACACTATTTTCCTTGCTTTCATCACCTCTTGGCTTGGTTTTGATGCCTTCGTAAGGCAAAAGCCCTGAAGTTTTGTAAAGATGTGTTTTACAAATTAAAATGGGTATTTCTGGGGGAAAAACCCCCTCTTGCAGGTGGAGTAAGTCCATGTGACTACTCCCAACAAGCTAGAGCCCCTGGGGGAGCTGCTTTGGGGATCAACCATTCATTTATTAAAGCTGAGAGCAGCATTTTGCTTTCAGGGTCTTAGTGCCGTGAGTTCTGCTTTTCAGAAGGATGCAGATGAAAAAAGGGTGATCCCTTTAAGAGTCTGATAGGTTAAGTCTGGAAATTCATCTCTCACACACCAGGCAAAAAAAAAAAAATAAAAAAAAAATCTGCTGGCAACTGCTGGGAAAATGACAACTGCAGGGTCTGATCGCTTGTCAAATCAATGAGGCTTTTCTCTCCTTTTGGTGAGAATTTATTTGCAGGGGTTGGTGAGCTGAGAAAATAAGATTCCTGACCTAATGGTCACCCCCATTGGTATCTCATTGTGGAAAATACTCTCTGCTGCAGTCCATTCAAGTGATTGGCAATGACAGCTTGGATGGATATTGTCACTTGACAGGGCTTTGCGCTCTCTGCTGTAAAAAAAAAAAAAAAGATGCGAAAGATCCCTTCCCCGCCGTGCAGTGCCACAAGTGGAGTCGGTGAATGACTGGATGAATGCATCCTTCTCTCCTGTCATCTTGCAACAACAACAAAATATTCCAATCCTACCGCTGAAATGATATGCTAAGTGAATTCCCACGCGTGCATTTAGCACTCGAAACGGTGCCCGAGGGCAAGCTGAGCAAGTCCTTCCAGAACACTGGCCTTCTACTTTTGTAATTTTTTTTTTATTGTAGTCGTTAGGAATTTCATGGAAAATGTAGAACTGCCCATTTGCTATGGAAAATCTCCATGAAAAATGTGAAATTCCAGCGTTTGCAGCAAGGTTTTGCTGACAGCTCATGCATGGAGAATAGCCTGAAAGCCATGCATGCAATTAAGGGCTCCCTACAGCCCAGAGGGAGTGAAGAACACAGGCGGTGGGGGATGTGGCCTTTGCTGGGGCCAGCTGGTGTCTGCTCCTGGGCTCCATGAGGGCACCAGACCATTGAGAGAAGTGGGGTGAAAGGAGAGGGGAAAAAAAAAAACAAACAACAAAACCCCACAGAAGCTTCAGAGAAAAATGAACCAAGGCTGTCGGAGAAAATCCTGAAGCTCCTTGGTAACGCTGGCCCTCCCCGTGCCTCCTCCTCTAGCAGATGGACCTTCGAGGGGGACGGAAGTTTCTTGTCTTCCCAAACCTGCAACCATCAGGTGTGTGGAAGCACCGGGGAGCTCAGCCAGGGAGCCAGGCACTGGGCTATGAGGATGAGAATGAAGGGGTTGGGAGGGAGGGCGTTTAAATTTTGCTCCGTAATCCCATCAGGGCTGTGGCCCCCAGTGCGTGTCGGAGGCACCGACGGACCAGGAGGTACTTTTGTGCTGTCTCAGGTGTTTCTTTGCTCTGGTTCTGGAGGGTTCAGCCATGTCAGGGAAGGCTCCGCTGTTGTATTTATTCTGGGAGCGATTTCCGCACAGCGGCTCGAAAAACTTTCCTGTGTGTTATTGAATCTAGAGGGTAAAATGGAAAAGAGAACCACAGCCTCCCCTGAGTGCGTGTCCCCCCATTTCCACCGCTATAAAGCAGTGGCACGCTGCAGGGATCTGGTTCCTTGCCCTGCCCCTGGGCATTGAGGTGACAACCTGCAGCCCCCAACACCGGTCTGGCCCTCTCAGCCCTCGTACGTTTGTCCCCTTCCCTACTGATTTAAGCAGCCTCAGAAGGAAAAGGCACGATGGTTTGTGAGCTGGGGGCTGCGGCTCGGCAGAAGCGGCGGTGAAGCGCAGAGAGCCGCCTGGCAGCGTGTTCTGCTCTGAAAACGCCCCCTGTCAAGGCACTCGCTGCCATCCTTCCTACCTGACAGGGCAGGGGTTTCTCCCTTCTTTGCTGGGACGGGGTGGGAGATGCCGGCTGGTGCACACCTAAAGGATTGGGAATGACCCAGGGAGCAGGTCGCCCAAGTCCCAGGCATAACACCCTGGCCCATCTTTCTCATTTGGGGGCTGTTGTGCACTTTTCTCCCGAAGCAGGCAGGGCTATGGTGTTCTTTTTTTTGTCCACAAGTAGGAAAAAAGGTTGGGAGAGGAGGTGGGAAACGGGTGCAGTCACAGGAAAGGGGGAAAATAAAGCACCGCTTGGTGCTGCGTGTGAGCGTAGAAGCGAGGTTGGCTCTGCAGGCAGGAGGTGCTGCCCATGGAAACGTGATTTCTGTGCTGCTTCTGGACAGGAAAGGCACCCAGCCTCTGAAATAGCCCAGCAAAACGCATCTCGGACAGTTGCCCTCTCACAGCTGCACCATTGCATTTGAATTGTTTTGTTTGGACTCTTCCCCCTTCTCCCTCCCTTCCCAAACCCCTCAGCTCCCAGAACATACAGACCTTGCAGCCAGAGTATCGGGGTCCTGTCGCGTGGGAAGCTTTCCCCGTGTTCCAAGTCGCTTTGGTTGCAAATGAAACAAAACTCCTTGGGTCCTTTTAAAGAGGGTGTCTTGTGTGGGCTGGCAACACCAGTCGGGGACGGGAGGCCGCAGAAGGGTACAAAGTGCTCCCGCGCTTTGCAGCTTTAGGACAGAAATTACAGGATATTTCTACTAAAAGAGAATTATACGCAAAATGGGACAAGTCTTTAAGCTGGTTGCTGGAGAGATCCTTTAGGGACGGAAGCAAATCCAGCCTTAGAGCCTCTTCTCCTTGGCGCGTGGTGTCCGTTAACGTGCTTGCCCCGGGCTGCTGCTGGTTTGCAACTGGTGTGACGTGGCCTGCCCGCTAGGCCGGGGCATGGCCTTTGCTACTGGCAAATTCCTCCCGTTTTGGAAGGTGATCACCTTTTTTTGACGGCCGTGGCTATGCAGGGCTGTGCTCAACTCTAGGATTGGCTCAAACCGTAGCGATTGTTGAGGATTTGAGTGTCTTCACATATCAAACCCGCAGAGTGAGGTGGTGGCTTAAATATGAGTTCCGCGTGAGCATGAGGAGAAACGTCTTTCCTGTGAGGGTGACAGAGCCTGTCCCAGGCTGCCCAGAGAGGTGGTGGAGTCTCCTTCTCTGGAGACTTTCCAGCCCCCCCTGGATCTGTTGCTGTGTGACCTGCCCTGGGTGATCCTGCTCTGGCAGGGGGGTTGGACTCGATCATCTCCAGAGGTCCCTTCCAAGCCCTACCAGTCTAGGATTGTAGGAGTCAGCTGGGCCATGACTGGGGTTTGGCTGTGGCTGAGTGTGCATCTCATCAGCACAGGGGTTGGTTTATATTGATAAACACTTGGGTACTACTTCAGATTTTTTTTTTTCTCCTTTTACTCGCAGAAGACAAAGCAGCTTCAAAGGGCAAACTTCCCTGTGCCCGAAGAAAACAGCAGCTCTGTAGTTGTGTGACGGTAATCTTGCTTAAATCTTGCCTGATTTCTCCTCTTCCGTGGGGAAAAAGCAGAATTGTACCAACCAGTGAGAAGGGGCACGCTTCCCTTTGTCGTTTCCACCTACGTGATGGGAACAGCTCCTCACAAGACCAGTCTGGAGTAAAGGCTAAATAATTGTGCTCAGAATAAGTCACATTCTTCTATATTAAAAAAAAAAAAAAGAGCATTTTTGCTGTTGCTGCAATAGCCGCAGCCACCACTAGATCTATCCTGAACCAGCTGCACCAGCCAGGCCTTCTCCCCTTGCTTAGTGGGCAGAATGTGGGGGAAATGATAGGGAGCGCCTGGGAATTGGAAAAGTGGGGCATTGTTCTCTAATTCCGAGGCTTCCCTTCCTGCATGTGTTCCCGTCTTTTCAGGGGAAAAAAAATCTTCTCGTTCTCTTCAAATGCTGGTGGTCACTCAACCATGGTGAATGTACTTGAGTCTTGAGATTTATGGTCACAATCCTGTTATCTGCAGTGTCAGGATGATTATCCCAGCAGTCCTGCAGGATCAACCTCAAAACTGTTGGACAAGAAAATTATTTGTCAGGAATTACAGCAAGGAGGTGATTTGTTTGGAATTGGGAACAGACACGGTTATTTGCAGCTGCTCTGGCTGTGCCCGCCCCCCCCCCTTCCCCCATCTTTCCCATGCTGTCCAAAGAAGATGGGACAGGGGTTCTGGTTTCTGCTGTGGGCATGTGGAAGCTGACTGGAAGAGACTGGTTATACTCCCCCTTATTTTCTCGATTTCCCAGCTGTGAGTTTGCATTAACTGCACCGTATGGTAAATCCAGTTGAAATACATTTTATCCTCTGCGTCCAAAGGTTTCATCTCGTGTTGGGGCGAGTGTATTTAGTGGCAGGTATATACTGACAGGTCTGGTGTGTGTGGAAAGCTGAGGAAAAGCGTTTCTCTCGCCCATCAAAATCTTACCACTGCCTGAGTTCCAAATCTCTTTAAGCAAACAAAAGAGAAGCCCGATGACAACCATGCTCCCCATCACACTGTCGTTTCTTCAAGCCTCTTGTCAACTTTCTGGGCAAATAGAAACCGGCCTTCGGACCAATGGAGGATGGAAAATCATGACATTTTTAAAAAATAGTTTAGATTCCTTCTCTAAGCACCCTCTCCCCTCAGCTCTACCTACTCGTCATAGTAGGAAATAACTTCAGCGCTTGTCCACATGTGACCAGGTCCCCAGTGCAGTAGACTCTGAGGACTGAAAGATGCTGGTATCTCAGTGCTCTATCGATGATGCGTCTGCAGGAGATGGAGGTGTTGGGCAGAAGGTTGGACTTGATGACCTTGGAGGTCTTTTCCAGCCTTAGCGATTCTGTGGTTCTATGAAACCTCCCCCTGACTTCCGATGTCTCCCAGGTGGGTGTTTGGGAAGGGCCGTGAGCGCCGCCTGTGCTAGAGAAGTAATTCGAGTTGTATCATAGGAGGTTTTTGCTTCTGGTTTCTCGCCCTAGGTTACAGCGGCCTGTGAACTGTGCTGGCCACCTTTGCCTGGGGACTTGCTGGATGTGGTTTCTGAACAGAAGGCCTTCACCAGGCAGCTGGCTGGCCCATCTGGGTGGTCAGATTTGAATTCTTGCATCTGCAATTGTAATTGGATTGTCTTTAGCATCTTTCAGGAACAGCTGGGGGCAAGGTGAAAGTGTCTGGGAGGCATCTCACAGCAATTAGCAGAAGATTTCTGGCAAGCTCTGGGACATTTCTGGGAACTTGCTCCTCCGCCTTTGCAGTTACATTGCATTGCCAAAGAAATCGTGGAATCGTTCTGGTCGGAAGAGACCTTGAAGATTATCAAGTCCAGCACTGCCAGGCCACCACTAAACCCTGTCCCTCAGCACCACAGTTGCACATCATTTAAATCCCTCCAGGGATGGGGACAGCTCCACTCCCCTGAGCAGCCTGTTCCAGAGCCTCACAACCCTTTCTGTGAAGAAATTTCTCCTCATATCTAATCTAAACGTCCCCTGGTGCACCTTGAGGCCGTTTTCTCTTGGCTTATCGCTTGTTACTTGGTCAAAGAGACCAACTCCCCCAGCTCACTGCGGTTTGTGTTACACCAACTCCGAGGACTGTGCGGTGCTGAAGGTCACAGCCACTGGAAAACTGTTTCCGTAAGTCACAACCCAACGGAATTTAAACCCTCTTAGTTGCTCTTGAGCAGCTGGGGGCAAGATGAGGGCATCTGTGAAGCATCTTCTCAATCATCCCTCTAACCTGGCTGTAATTTCTAACTGCATCTCTTTTGTGGAGCGGGGTGGAAGAGTTGAGTTAAATTACCAGATGAAACAAGGTCTATTGCCCAACATCATTGGAGCAGGGAGGAGATCTCGAGCGAATGTCCTTGCCCAAGGTCTCTGCTGGATGCTAGAACAGAAGGGAAGGCCCCAAAGTACGTTGGAAGCTTTCTCTGGTATGCTCTCCTGGCTTCCAGCACCTGTGGCTTAAAGGCTTCCCGAGGTGGATTTCATGCTTTTGTGTTCCGTGGCCCTTGGCCTGCCTGCCTCCTGAAAATTTATCTAATCGCCTCTTTGAACCCATCAAAACTTTGGCATGAGAATTTTAGATCCTTGGATGGAAAGAACCATAGAAACATGAAAAACAGATCTATAGAAAACAGCAGGATTTCTCCAGTGTGATGAAAAATTCTTGGAAACAACAGCTTCAAATGTTCTTTCCTGGAAAAAAAAAAATATACACATAAATCAAAACAACCCCCAAAATACTCAAATATTGGTAAAATCTCTATACCTTTTGCAAAACCAGCCCTCCATTTTTCTCCTCTTACGCTGAAATAATGAGAATTTTCTTGTATTTACCTTGCCCCCGCAGAGCTGAGGGGGTTTGCCCACATTAACAAACATTTCAGCACCTTCCCTTGGCCTGGATGGGGACTCCAGAGCCAGGACGTCTCAGAGCGGCCTGCTCAGCAGGTAGGTGGCTGCTGAGGAGCTTTTACCGTAGGCTTCCACTTTGCCTTTTGCACCTTCCCGGTGGAAAACGTTCTGTGTTCCTCTCTGGAATTGTACTGCAGAGATGGGCACCATTTTCCAGACATACAGGCTTCTTAATTTTCTTTTTGTCTTCTCTCTTCAGGAAGCGTGAGCTCCGGGGTACTCTCCGGGTCAGTTCACTCGCTAGCTGACAGCCCCAGTCTTTGCAACACAAGGAAGTTGGGAAATTTCTGCCTTATTTTTCTTGAATAAAACAGAGACATTTTAGGTTGGCAGGGACTTAAGAAAGCTATCAAGTCAAAGCTCCTCCCCACTGCAAAGACAGCTAACTTCATCCTTCAATCAGGTCGCTCAGGGTCTTGTCTGGTTTAGTTCCGAGTGTCTCCACGGATGGAGAGCCCAGCATCTCGCTGGCCCCCTGCTTAACCACTCTCATCATGAGGTATTTTTTCCTAATATCTATTGGCATGTCATTGATGCACTTTGGATCTACTGCCTCCCATCCTCTCCCTAGGCACCTGTGAGGAGAGCCTGGCTTCACGTTCCCCGTAATCCTCATGAGATATCGACAGGAGGTGGTTTAGTCCTTTCCAATCAGTGAGAAGAGGGCAGAGCTGTGAAGCAGAAATGCTCCGGTCCCATCCCTCCCCTCTTCCCTTTCTGGGCTTCTTTTCATTGAGTAGTGACTTTGTTTGGGATTCTGGGGTGGTGTTCCTTACACTATCGTTTTCTTTGGCTCCCACTGACAGGAGGACACTCAACCTGTCCTCTTGTTCCCATGGTATGGAAGCAGTGTTATGACTTTATTACCATCTGCAGGGACTCTGGCTGTGAAGGAAAGACCTGAACTAGAGCCTGTGGAATGGGTAAGGGGTATGGGACCTCCACAACGTCCTCCAAGTGCAAGTGAAAGGCTTACAGAGCTGGGTGCGTCTTGAAGGACCCCAGAGGTCTTTTTGGTGATTCCAGATCTCTGTCAAATAGCTGAGCTTGAGGCCAGGATCGAGGGCACAGACGGATCAACTCGGCTGAGCTTTGCTGAGGGTGGAACAAGAAGCTTCTGCTCCCTGCTTGTGTGGAAAGTCGCGGCATGTCCAGCAAGGGTTGCGAGCACCAGAGACAGCCGGGTTGGAGCAGAAGACATTCCTTCCAAGCCACGAGTCGGTCCCCGCCGGCGAGCGAGCGGCAGAGCTGTGCTGGGTGAGAACTCCCTGCTGTGATTTGCATTGCTCTTTTCCAGGGCTTCAGTGAAACCAGAGCAGACCTGTCCATGGGCTCTCCTGCCTTTGGTTGAGTTTCTCAGCAGATTAAAGCAAACCCAAACCCATGGGAGTCAGGTTTTAAGGGGGTGCAGGAGCCTCCAGCCCTCCCGGGCTTTGTGTCAGGTTAATGAATTGCTTTAAATGAATGTTGAGTTGAAGGGGTGCAGCTCTTTCATGTAGATGAGGCCTGAGGCTACCAGATAAACAAGAGGTGAGGTGTGAGAGGACCTTTAGATTCTTCACAGCCCAACAGAAACCCTAGGAATGAGCTGAGATCTATTTTTGTCTTTATTCTCCATCCTTTTAAAAGAAACCATAAAATGACTGAAGCAACTCTTAGCAGAGAGCCAGAGGCAGGGAGTGGGTGGAGAAGAACGCCAGGAGGTTATGGGAGCAACTTTTGGAGCTGGTACCTGGGAGTGCCTCGTCCCAGAGGCGCGATTGCTGCCAGCAAGCTGCCCATCTGCAGCACAGGCATGGGGAAAAGAGGAAGCAGCGGGGAAGGCCGCGGGGCGAAATCCCAATCCCGTTTAAAGTTGGTGGCCAAGTTCTACTGCCTAAGATTAGCCCCTGGCCCTGAATCTGTTTGCCTGTGCAATTGCTAAGCTGTGCTGAGGAGCACTAATTGCTACGGGGAGGGTAAAGTGAAGAGGAGGTGGCAACAGCGGCCCGAGAGCCATGGAATCCATCCTGTCCGGGTTTTACATCGGGCTCCTTCCCTGAAAAGGTGGTTCTCACCATCCCCAGGGGCAACTGGGGGAGCTGGGGCACTGGGGAGAAGCAACTTGCCCAGTGTCACGCGGGAGGTCGGAGACACGGCAGGGGCTGCTTCTGGCGTTGCACTTCTGCCTTGTGCTTTATCTGTAACAGGAAAATCACCTTCTGCTTCAGGCAGGAAATAGCCAACTAATACACATGCTTCTTTTTAATACCACAATAGAAATTTTTTTTTTTAAAAAAAAGGAGGTTTTTTTCTCTGCACTACAGACCAAGGGGTTTTTTTTCTGTGCCAGGTGTAAACAATGTGGGTTTAGGGTGGCCAGAGCACTGTTGTGGTTTTTGTTTTTTTTACCTTGCTGTTCATGTTGCAGTGGGGCTTTTATAATGACTCTTCCGACCACATGTGTTTTCACAAACCCAGTCATCTGGGAAGCATTTCAGCTAGCATTGCTTTCAAAGATAGCTGAAGAAACCAAAGATGAAGCATCAGTTGTCCATAGCCCCGTTAAATAAGATCAGGATATAAGAAAGGTTTTTTTAGAGCTCTCTTGAGCTCTGGCCAGATCTGCAATTGAAACTCTTCTTAAAATAAAAGGAAATTGAGCAAGGCCGGTTAGGACCACTCTGGGGAGATTCATCCTGTCGCCTTTTGCTGTTCATATCTTTAATTTAAAGGAGATGCAAATCTCATGTTTGTAAACAACCAACCATCTCCTGTGGTTTCCTTTGCCTGATCCTCCTGCATTCTTTCCTATTCTGGGGCACCCAATGCTCCCAGCTGCCAGGGGATGCTCCACCGGACAAATTCAGCATGGCTTTTCAGTCTGCCAGGGGATGGGAACTGAGTTTGATTCCTAGGACCGTGGCAACGGAGGACTGCGTGGGATACCTGCTCTGCCCTGTCCTGCCCTGCCCTGCCCTGCCCTGCCCTGCCCTGCTCTGCTCTGCTCTGCCCTGGGGTAGGTCTCCTGTAACACTGCAGACTCCCAGCCTTGGTGTCTCCCAGCCTCCAGCAGCCAGGATGCTGCAGGTGGATTATTTGGCAGGATGAAGGATGTAGAGGAGTTGGAGAAAAGGTCACAGAATCCTCGAATGGCCTAGGTTGGAAGAAACCTTAGAGATCATCTCATCCAACCCCCCTGCCGTGGGCAGGGACGCCTCTCAACTAGAGCAGGTTGCTCAAGGGCTCATCCAACCTGGCCTTGAACACCTCCTGGGTAAAATGGAAGGGCAGGACAGCAGGGATATTTGTGAGAGTAGAAAAATGAGACTAAATGGGCTCCCAAGAGCCATGGTGAGTGGGGCAAGGAGAAAGGTGACAGTTCTTTGGGTGCAGCTCCTGGGCAGCCTTGCAGAAGTTGCCGGGTTTTTAACAAAATGGGCAAATGGTAGCGGTTCCCCTTGTACCGAACACTTCATCTGCTCTGGAAAGAGAATTGGGATTTATAAATACCCGGGAAAAGACCAAGGTGCTATTCCAGAGCAATTTCAATAATTCTGCAGTCATTTCAACAATTCCTAGTTATAATGAAAATAAAAAACCAAACAACTAACCCTAGAGCTGAGGGTGCCAAGGTGTGCTTGGCTTCCGCTGCTTCTCCAACGTGGTGTTTCCCTCTGTGCACCTCTTTCAAACCTTAGCTAAGTCATCAAGGGGTCATCTGCCCCTCTGCAGCCCAATATTCCAGGACACAGCACTGGCTGCAGTCAGATGGTGCCTCAGTTTCCCGATCCTCTGCAATAGCCAGAAAATACAAAATGTGAGAAAACACAAAATGTGAGAAAATACAAAATGTGAGGACCTACGGCTCCCATGCTGTAGGGCTCTGCATTCAAGTCTGAGAGGTTTGGCAGCTTTTATTCCTTTGCACACTTGATCTTCCCTTCGTTAGGGCGAAGGGACAACACCCACGCAATGCCCAGCTCCTGGCAAAGGAAGCTGGTGTGACTAGAGATAGAGGAGAGTTACCATTCCTCTCCAGATGGATCCATTTCTGGATGGATGAAGACCCTCCCTCACCCAGGCAGTAGGCAGTTGGGACTTTTCACAAGAGTGTCCAGCGACAAGATGAGGGGAAATGGTTTTAAGTTGAAGGAGAAGAGGTTTAGACTGGATCTTAGGAAGAAGTTCTTCAGTGCAAGGGTGGTGAGACTCTGGAATGNAGGCAGTAGGCAGTTGGGACTTTTCACAAGAGTGTCCAGCGACAAGATGAGGGGAAATGGTTTTAAGCTGAAGGAGAAGAGGTTTAGACTGGATCTTAGGAAGAAGTTCTTCAGTACAAGGGTGGTGAGACTCTGGAATGGATTGCCCAGAGAAGTTGTGGATGGCCCCTCCCTGGAGGTGTTCAAGGCCAGGCTGGAGGAGGCTCTGAGCAACCTGGTCTAGTTGGGAGGTGTCCCTGCCCATGGCAGGGGGTTTGGATGAGATGATCTCTGAGGTCCCTTCCAGCCTAAGCCAGTCTATGAATCTGTGATGATTGAAGGAGAAGCTGAGAAGACACGATGGGCCGGCGGAGCACGGGCAGGGCAGTGGGGACAGCTGAGGTGTGCGGGGAACACGTGTGCCTGGCGAGGGAGGTGATGCTGCAGAAAAACGGTTCAGCCAGAGATGGGGGTGGAAACAGCTTCTTGGTCGAGAAAGAGAAGTGATGAAGAGCAAGGACCCACTGGCCTAATGAGATGAGTCTGGGAAATGAGAATTTTATTATCTAACCGGGTCATGATGTTTCAGTTTGTTACAAGATGAAATTAGTGGTGTGGCATCTGCCCCAGGTCTGCCTTTGAACTGCCCCAGGCTTTGCAAAGGCGATGATTTGGAGCCTTTCTCCGGACGGGGGCCTCTCTGCTGTTCTACATGAATTGCTACGGGTGATGAACTCGTCCTTCCTTGTAGAGGGAGTAAGATCCGGGCCTCCCTTGGGAAGTAGAGTAGCTACTTCTATTTCCCCCCTCTCTCACCTTGCTCAGTGAAGGCCCTGCAGTGCTGGCACAGCAATGCTTCCAGCTCGCCCCACAGATGAAAAAGCACAGGGTGTTATAAAGGCAAGATATTTGGAGTTCTGGGGACCTTTTCAGTCACCTCCCCCTTCTATCGCGTAGCTCAATAAACCAGCGTCGTTAGTGTCCCAAGATCTTAGGGTGTTGGCTCGGGATTTGTAACTCGGGGCTGTCGCCCGACTCTAAATCAGAAGCTGAGCGAAACGCCCGGAATGATCCCATTCATATAAATAGCAGCCAAGTTAAAAGCAGGGCTCCCTGAAAGGACTTTTGATACCGTGGCTGCCGTCGGCCCGCAGTCAGCGGGTGGCATTCTAGAACAATCACAGCTCCCCAGCCCTGCGCCCAGCCCCGAGCCTACCGGGGAATGAGCATGAAACTCATGAAACCCGTGAAACCCGCCCCTTCAAACCCCAGGAAAAGGCACAATGAGCCCTTGCCGGTGAGGCCCGGGGCTATTGTCTGCCAAAGGTCAAGCGGTGGCCTCGCCGAAATCCTTCAACGCCGGCTCCAGCCAGATTGGACTTTAATATATTTTTATCCGGCTGAAAAGTCGCTTGGCCCTACGCGGGGCAGAGCCAGCCTTTCCTCTCCCCTTCCCCCGTATTCCGCGGGCCGGCAGGACGCGCTGGGAAACCTCCAGGAGCGAGGAACCCGCCTTTTGACTCTGCTACCACCTCCCTC
Source organism: Baryphthengus martii (assembly GCA_013396935.1). Classification (NCBI taxonomy): domain Eukaryota; kingdom Metazoa; phylum Chordata; class Aves; order Coraciiformes; family Momotidae; genus Baryphthengus; species Baryphthengus martii. The sequence continues at coordinate 67,830 of VWZK01016702.1, read as the reverse complement.
CCTGTGGGTGTTGTGGAAGGATCGAGTCGTCGGCAGGGCGGTAAAAAAAGAGGTGGTTTGGCAAGGCGGGCGAGGGGAGGGCGCTTGGGACTGCGTTTGTTTTACCGTCTCCCAAGAGATTTTCTTTATAGCTCTTGGTGGTACGTGTTTTTACAGCTTACTACATTCAGTATCTGTCAGTTGAAAAGAAGAGATGGTCTAGATACAGGGGAAAAAAACCCCACCTGTGCAAGCAGGAACACGTAAGCGGCCCAAAGCAAACTTTCCCATGCGCTGCCCTAGTGCTACAGAGGTTGCAGGGGGTGCTTCCCAAAGCGCAGGGTAAGGAGAGACTCGAGACCTTCCGGCTGCCTGCTGGATCCAGAGGCTGCAGATGAGAGCTTTCCAGCTTCCCTGGCTCCAATGGCAGGCCATCCGTCAGCCTAATGACACCGCACCTTCCAGCGGCTGCAGCCGGCCAGGAGAGATTCCCAGACTCGGAGTCAGGAGAGGCTGCGCGGCAGAGCTCGGCCCGGGGGTAGTTCTCGGGGACGGGAGGCTTCCCGCTGGCACAAAGGCCCAGGGGAATCCCCTCTCTGCGTTCCCAGCTACCATGGTGCTCCTTTCACCCTGAAACCTGGGTGAAAGGTCCCAGGGGTTATTAACTGGAGCCGGGGGTTATTAAAGCAGATGGAGACTTTGCTTCCCAGGTCCCAGTGATCAGAGACTGAAATGACCCTCAGGGCTCTGGGCTACAGTGTGCCCTTGGGAGTGCAAGTTCAACTTCTAAACTCTTGCCCAAGAGCTGACCTTGGTTTCCACCAGTGGCACAAGTAGGACGAGCTCAGAGGGTCGTGCAGAGGAGCTCAGCCTCCCTTGAATCGCCGAGGACAACGGGCACAGGCTGGCACTGGCCATTGCCCACCTACTTGGGTAGTCACCAGTGTGCTCGGTGACTTTGAGAGCCTGTTTTCCAGTGGGCACTGGACTGGAGCTGGGCCACAGCCCCAAGTTACTGGTTAAACCCACAGTTTAAAAATGCTAATCCCCCAAGTGTGAACTACCTGTAGTCTCTGCCTGTGTGTGGTCTTGAAAATTTACCAGTCTACCTGCAAACACACACACACAAAAAAAATTATTTATAATATTTGCCCATTTGTTGCCATGGTGATGGAGGAGTGTGGGACAAAAGAAAGACATTCTGGTTGCCCCAGGCCTGTGAACCAGCAGAATCAGAGCGAGCTGGTGAGAATGTGCTGTTAATTGTACCCAGAGATGCAGAAGCGAGCTACCTTTGCTGCAAAGGGTTCTTCTTCAACCCCTCTTTCATGTCCTGCCACTGCAACAGGACATCCTCTAAAAGCTGGGGGGTGAAGAAGGGCTGGGCTTCCCTCGGCCCAGAAATGAAGCAAACCACAAATGTCTCCTCGCTGCCTTAAGGGGTTCGCTTTCCGAACTTTATCGATAACCTGGCACGAGCAGATCTCCCAGGAAAGGTTATCTGGGCGCTGCCAGGACTTGCCGGGAAGCTGGAGGGGGAAGGCACCGCTCCTGACTCACCCAGATAACAGGTGGAATGCAACAGTCGCTGCTTTTGGCCGTTGGAACCTTTAGTTCGAGCTCTCAGAGGCTGTCCCAGCCTGTAGACCTTGCGAGACGCAGCAACTTCTTGCCAGCATGCCCAAAAAAATCCTCAAGTATTTCACAACTTGCAGGTTCTGACAGCACTGAGGAAAAAAAAGCCCCTCTGAAAGCCTTTCCCCTGCGGATCCGTGGTGATAAAGAGGCACGTCGCTGCTTCCTGGGTATGGACTATGGGCTCGGAAATGAATTGGAATTGTTGGTTCTCGTTCTGCACATGCACAGCTTTTGCCATGGCCAGCGTCTGTACCTTCTGCAAATCCCGCCTCAGTCAGGTGGAAGTGAGAGGTTTCATTTAAACCCTGGCTGCTCTGAGCTGGCTTAAACAGAAAACGACAGCCAAATAGAACCACCCAAAGCCACCACAGGATCTTGGTCACCTTTATGGTCCATACACATTTCTAAATTTGCCGCCACACGGACGGCAACCTGAACGCCGCTGTCAGAGCTGCCTACTTTGTAAACTGCCGAGAGGCTGCTGGACCCATGTGCACCTGCCTCTTGTGAAAAGTTATTTTCCCTGCCTCAACCCATATTCTTCTGTTTGCAAGATCCCAGAAGATGATGCCGGCTTTAGATCAGGTGCATATGTCATGAAAAAGCTGGTGTCCTCGCTTCAGGGCTGTCAGGGTACCCAGGAAGGGTGCTGTCAGAGGCAGTGTCACTCAGCTCCTGCGAGGGAAAATGGAGTTCTCAAGAAGTGGAAGGGCAATGGGTTAAAAATGTGCCTAAATTGAATGTGGTCTTACTGAAGTAGGTAGGGGTGATAAAGGTTAAAGGTTGGACCTGATGGTCTTTTCCAACCTAGATGATTCGATGATTCTATGATAAATACAGAGCTGGTCACTATAAAGATCACAGGATCTGCCTTATAGTCATCAGAGATGGAAGAATACTTACCAGCTAAAGCTCTGCAAGGGCAGATTACAGTCCCTCCTAAGAGAGGACTGGCTCTCGCCCTGCCTTGGCCTTTCTTCCATTCACTTGATCTTTGATCTCAGCTCCTGGCAGAAATAACTGTAAACAGCGATGATGTTCTAGGCCATTAAGCAGCTGGACAACACAGCCAGGTCCCTGCCACCAGCAGGGCAGCTTGAAAGAAACACACACACAGGAGAAATGCTTAAGAATAAGAACGAGAACAGAATAAGAATAAGAATAAGAATAAGAATAATATTTTTCAGGAAAGAAGACACAGCATTTTCATGTCCTGCAGGATGACTACTCAGGCTGCTGGAAGTGTGGTTCACAGCAGCCCTTCCAGAACCACCAAGCCCAAGCATCCACGCGTTGGCCGAGCGACCATTTGAGTTTAACAAATGTCGGTGTTCCTTTCAGCTCGATTAATAAGTCGGTACCCGTTCCACCCAGCAAGTCCTTGACAGAAAAGACACTTGAATAACGGATCTTCCAGAAATGGGCCTTAGAACAGTCATCATGATTTGAGTTTAGCTTTGATCTACGCAGAGTTGAAATCCTTAAAGCTTCCAGGCCCATCCCGGTGATGCGCTGGGCAGCTCCTGGACCACGTGCTGCGGAATGACTCCGTTCTCCGACGGAGCTGCCCTGGAAATCCTGCCCAGAAAAGATCACGCTGAGCCCAGGCTGGCGGTATCCAGATAAAACTGTGAAGTGCATCTTCTAATGGATAAAAGTCTTGTGCTGCTCTAAATAATCCCGCCCGCCAGGTAGTGTTCTTTGTGGGGAAGCAAGGACAGAAAACAGCCAACGGTTTTCCTTCAAGCTTTTTATAGCTTAGTAATTTTGTACAGAGTGCTAAGCAATAGGGAGAGGAAAGAGGTGTGGAGCAATCCGGTTACAGCCTTAAATTGCACCTATTACCTGTCCATTACTGACAGGCTTTCACCCCAGCACTGGAACAGTCTCCCAAGGGAAGGGGTGGACTCCCCTGCACTGGGCAGTTTTAAGACTCAACTTGACAGGGTGCTGGGCCAGCTCACTTCAACCATTTTCTTTTTATTTTCTTATTTTTTACTGAAAAGGTTGGACCAGATGCTCCTTGAGGTCCCTTCCAAGCCGGCATTCTACGATTCTGTGATTTAGTTCCAGTCACAATCCAGAGCGTTTAAAAGTTTGAGTGTAAAGCCTTTCCCTGGCCAAGTGATGCAGAGAAGGAGATCTGCTTCCAATCTTCTCCTGCACGCTGGTGGAGAGCTGTTGGGAGGAACAGAGCCCAGCACTTCCTATTGTTCTCTACTTTGTCCTGGTTTAGAGACTCAGGAGCAATGTCATCGCAGGGAGAAACTTGTCAGGGACACACGATAAAACCTGAGCACACGGAGCAGCCCTTTGATGGCAGCTGTGGATGCACCGCTCAGGAACTTGGTAAGGGGAGAAAATGCCGAACGAAAGACATCTTGAGAGTCACTTGTACGCACCTCTCAGAAATCCCCCCGCTGTGCAGAGCCACATGCTGAACTGCAATCCAATCGCTGTGCCCAGCTCGGCACTTTCAATCGTTCCTCCCATTTATAGGGCTCTTTTTCTCTTGAATTAGGCAAAATGGCAGGAAATGAAGCAACCGAGCAGAATCAGGAAATTCACCCAAGCGGCTGAGCCCGTGGAAGGCCCCTGCTGCCTGCAAACTGCCACCCCGAAGCGAAGAGCCCCAACTGCCCTCAGATGTCTTTTCAAAGTGGTTGATGTGCTTTTCATTTGTGCAAGGCTGGTAACGAGGAAGAAGACAGGGAGAGCCTCATGCTGCTGTCATGAAGTTCACTTTGAATTTTTTTTTTCTGTGCAAGGCCTTAGCACCCAGACACGTGCACATATCTATCTCTCATGAGTTTAAAAATGCAGAGCTTGGGAACAAATTGGGACTGCTGCCTTGATGACAACGTTAGAGCTGCTGTTTAGAAATGAAGTACCCACTGGCTTTAGAACATTAAAAACGAACTGAAACAGGGAACACGCGCTCAAAGACTGCTCTTCTTCCTCAAAAACCGTATCTGGAGATAGAGCTCTCGGGGGGTGTGAGGGTACCTTCTGTTAGCTGTGTACGGTGGCCTCTCTCTACTTGGGATCTGCAGATCTGTATGTGGAATATTTTCACTGAGCTATAATTTTGGGTTCCCAGAAAATATCCTCTGCCCCAAATCTTCAAAGCAATTCCCTGCTTGCAGATGACCATTATTATTTATCAACCCAAAGTACCTAGGAACTCCAGGGACTCGGCCCCTGTTATGCCGGGTCCTGCACCAGCACAGAATACGTGCACGGCCCTTCCCTGAAGATTTGCCAAAGGAGGGATGAGGCAAGAAGAGAGAAGCAGGAAGCCGCCAGAGATAAGGGAGCAGAGCGTGGTGATGGGCCTGGCAGCGCCTTCAGCACCCGGGCACGCTCTGTCAGGCTGCCGCAGACCTCAGGGCAAAGGCAGAGTTTGTGAGCAGATAGGAGTAGAGATAAGATACCACCTTGCAGATACAACCTTGCAGATACACAACCTTGCAGATGTCTAGAGGGAGTTTCTCCAAAGTCTGAAAACTGGCCCAGGAGGAAGCCAAGAGGTGTCCATTGATAATTCAATAAGAAGACCGAGGTTCCGTGGCTGATCTTTGCCATGTCGGGAGCCCCTCGCTGTCAGACCTACTGCACTTTGAAATCACAAACAGGATTGAAATTGGGATTGTAAATTTGCATTGCTGCTTCCTTCGCTTCCTTCCGTTAAGCCCAGGCTGGAGGAGGCTCTGGGCAACCTGCTCTAGTGGGAGGTGTCCCTGCCCGTGGCAGGGGCTTGGAACTGGATGATCTGGAAGGTCCCTTCCAACTCAAGCCATTCTGTGATTCTCTGATTCAGGGAGCAAGGCTTTGTGCACAGCCTTCCACATCCTGGTAACAATCCTGCTTCAGTACTCAAATAATGGCTCTAATTAAATCTCCTACCTTTAGCCAACAGTATCAGAGATGAGGGAGAAATTACTGCTCCCCCACTTTCCTTCTCCCCACACATAGCACCAGAGCGTATCATCTCTGCCTCTTCATGCTTATCTCTATACAATGGAATATGTTTAAAACCAGTTGGACAACTTCAGTTGAATTTGGTGAAGGTTTTGAGACCTTTTGGAGGCTGCACACAATTTATAGAAGTGGCCAACTGAACAGAAGAAACCCTGCAAGTGTTCCCACTGAACACAAAGCCACTTCATCAGCTCCTGCACTCTTAGACAATGTAGAACACAAAGAAAAAAAAAAAAAAAAGAAAGAAACAAACTTGTGAGGCTTTCACCTGCCCCAGTTGCATAAAAGATCCCATCAGGACATGCATCTTAGTCAGCCTTGAAACACCTCCAGAAGACACCAGGTCTCATTCAAACAGATATTTTAAATTTTTCAGCACCGCTATCATCTCCCCCCTTCTCCAGAGCCACGGGTGTCTCAGAGCTGGAAACACAGAACCGTTTAAGCGGGTGCTTTGAATCGATGAGGAAACCCCTCTCTCAACAGGCCTGATGGTTGTCTCTTGCTCCCTTGCGCAGGGTTGACTGGGGGTCAGGAAGACCTTTCCCTCCCAGTCAGGGACGTGAAGGTTCATTTCTCCTTTTTTCTCCTCTTCCTCTACAACCAGTGGCCCGGCTGCCCTCCTGATTCACTCGGGCCATCATCAAAGCCTCAGGCAGCGGTGATCCCTCCTCTGGTGTTAGTCTCCTCAGAATTAAAACGCCTTACTTTAATTCAAAACTTGAAGTTTAACATAGGAATATTTTTGCTAAATGAGCTAAGCAGAGGTGACACTCCAGGTGACCTTACGGGAGCCCTTTGGAGAGTCTGGGGTGGGGCTCGGGAGGCAGAACCTGCCTTTGCTTCACTGGACGGTAGGGAGAGGTGGAGTAGGCTGGGAAGGGCTTTGAATGGGGAGACAGGGAGTGTGTGGTTGACAGAACAAAAACCAAGGCCGTGGGGAGTTAGAAGGAGAAGGCCGGCGTGGCTAAAGGACAGGGCTGGGCAACTATTGCGGCAGCAGTTTGAACGGGTACGAACGAGCTGAGGTTGTGTCAGTCCTGGAGAAAAGGGATAGAAAATGAAAAGCTGTGTTGGAGGCACCTCAGGCACGATCTGCCAGTGACGTGCCTGGGGCAGGGATTCCGAGAGACAAGCTGCAGTTTTAGTTTGAGCAGAGGAGGCAGGTCTGGGAGCACGAGGAGAAACATCTTCTGCAGCGGAAATTGTCTAGCAGCGTAAGATGTAAAAGGAAACCCTTCGATACTCGAATGTACCGATGGGCAGCACGCCCAAATCTGTTCAAATCTCAGGTCTGCATCGCTGTGCTCGGCTGAAATGCAAAGGAAAATTCATCCAAAAATCCCTGGTTTGATTTGAGGATTGAAAGAGTTCCTTCTTTATCTGCCCATTGCCAACTCAGGAAGGAGATGAAGGGAAATGCAGATGGGACTGGTTTCCAACCGCTTTGTTTTCCAGTAAAGTTTCGTGTTTGAAAGATCTTGGTTTCCTGGAAACTGGTAAAAGACATGAAGGCCTGAACAGAATGTCACAGAATCACAGAATATTAGGGGCTGGAGGGGACCTCAGAAGATCATCGAGTCCAACCCCCCTGCCAGAGCAGGATCACCTAGAGTAGTAGTGTGACTGCCCAGCGCACACCTTCCACCACTGCTCGGCCCGTTTTGAGGCAGAATAAAGGAAAATCGTACTTGTGCGGCTATAAGCGATTCTTACAGTAAGAAAGTACTTATCCAGTGTGCTTCCACAGGAAAATTCATTCATTTCTTGCTCCTTCAGATTTCTGGATAAGAAAAGTACCAGAACAGTACTAACCACTATCTCCTTAAACCAAAAAAAAAGTCAAAACGAAACAAACCCAACCACAAACAAAACCAAGAAAAATCCCCACCCAACTGTTACAAAACGAGAAGCAGATAAAGTGGTTCATAGAGGAGTTCTCTGTTAAGGATGGTGAAACCTACCGAGCGTGTTCCGTTGCACGGAGCGGGTTTATTAATCCCATTTATCTGTCAGGGATCTGCCTTCCCTGGGCCTGGTATCGGAAACCACTAGAGAGGTTTGAAAGAGCCCCCGTGAGCCCTGTTCTGGTAGAAAAAGCTGGGAAGGCGAGACACAAGCTGCCCCGGGATGCAGTCACTGCTGCACCTTCGCTGTCCCCGGCTTTTTCTTCCAGAAGAAACAAGTTGGGGAAAAGTCCCGAGTTGAGCTGAGGCTCAGCCAGGAGGTGAATAAGGCACTTGGCAAGGCAGGGGAGGGGAGGGAAGGAAATGCTGTATATTGCAAAAAGAACAACCAGCTTGGGTGTAGGAAGGAGCAGGAGCTTGAGTCGGCAGGAGAGGCTTTGGCCGAACTCGTAGCGATTCAGAGCTGTCCCGAGCGGGATCGTTCCGCGGGGAGCGCCGGGAGAAGCAGGACAATGCTGTGTTGGCTCAGCACTCGGAGCTGGATTCGCCCCTTTGGAAATCCTGAGGGTAATTTGTACCCTGAAAAACGGCAGGTTACCCCGGGTGGACGGCCCACCTGGAGGAGAAGCAAGGAGTGGCTGTAGGAAAAGTCGGCCGCGTACCGGGGGCACGGGAGGGAGTCACCCTTCCATGAAAGCAAATAAAACCGGATCCGGCCACGGGTGATGATTAACTCCACATTTTTAAAACCCTTTCAAGAGTTCACAAAGCAGGTTCCGTCCCCGCGGCGAGCAGCGGTACCCCGGGGAGCCTGGCTCCACGCCGCTCTCAGCTCTCCACTCATTTCGGGTTTAGGTGCTGGGCACTGCCTGGCCTCTCGGTTCCAGCTCATTCATTTAGCATCTGTATTTTTTACCTCATTTATAACAAGCTCTTGAACGTAAGGAAAAGTACACGATACAGAAAACTCATCCCTTTGGGCAGCCTGAGCAAGGTTTACGTTAAACCCCCCAGTCAATACATATAATTAGTGGCAGGACTTCCTCTGGTGCCCGGGACCTGTGCGCTCAGCTGTCAAACTGCTACACAGAGAGGATGGAGAAGCGTGAAAAGCATCTTTAATGAGGTTCAAACATCCCCTCAAAACACTGAGGGTGCCACAGGAGCCCTCAATACCCAAGCAGTGCCTCCTCCACCTGCTCTGTGTCGGACTCCAAAGTTAGTCCAGTTTCTTCCAAGGCTGCCCAGAGAGGTGGTGGAGTCTCCTTCTCTGGAGACTTTCCAGCTCCCCCTGGATCTGTTGCTGTGTGGCCTGCCCTGGGTGATCCTGCTCTGGACTCGATGATCTCCAGAGGTCCCTTCCAACCCCTACCAGTCTCGGATTCTGTGATTCTGTGAGCACAGTGTGTAGCAAATGCACTGAGTTTGGGCTTACTACTGCTGTGCTAAGGGGCAAGTGATCCCTGTACCCAGCAAAATCCCTTCCAGCCGATTTGAAGAGCGTTGGAAGTGCCCATCTTTGCAGCCACACCCATTGCAGAGCCTCTGCAATAGTTCTGCACTTTATTTCTTTAACGATATCAAAGCGCTGCTGGGCTCCTTACCTACAAACAGTAGGAAAATAATAACAAATACTAAAAACCAGCCAACCAAAAAAGAACTGAGTTGCAGAGTCTCCTCTGTTTCCCTTCTTGATCTCCGAGGGTAGTTTGCCTCAGCTGGCAGCAGCTGGGCAGGAGCACACACGGGTCGCTCTGTTGGGTTGGCACGAGAGGCAAACCCAGTGCTCGCGAGGGGTCTGGGGAACAGGTCCTGTGAGGAGCAGCTGAGGGAGCTGGGGTTGTTTAGTTTGGAGAAGAGGAGGCTGAGGGGAGACCTTCTCACTCTCCACAGCTCCCTGACAGGAGGTTGGACTCTTCTCTCCAGTAAATAACATCAGGACCGGAGGAAATGGCCTGAAGTTGCACCAGGGGAGGCTCAGATGAGATGCCAGGAAGAATTTCTGTACTGGACTGGACTGCCCAGGGAGGTGGTGGAGTCACCATCCCTGGAGGGGTTTAAAAAACGTGCGGATGAGGCACTTCAGGATGTGCTGCAGCGGGGTGGTGAGGGGGCGTGTGTGTGTGTTTTGTGGTGTTAATTTTTATTTTGGGGGGGTTTTGGGGGGTTGACAGTTGGCCACTGTGATCCTAGAGGTCATTTCCAACCATGAGTGATTCTGACTCAAGCCTGTCTCCCATGTTCTCACTAAGGAGGGGAAAACATTCCCTTTCTTGACTAACTGGATCCAGGACCTAGATGTCGAGACAGGAAGCGAGAGGAACTGCTCTTCCTTCACGGAAAATGGGTGGCAAGACGGACCAAACTGCACACACCGCCTGTGTAGGCAGTGAAGGCGTCCAGGTGCTCACTCCAGTAGCTCAGGTGCAGAAAATAATTCCTGGAAAGGTATCTCGGAGCTCTTCTGCCAGGCACCACTTCCTCCAGGGGAGAACTTCCTCCTCAGGTTCATCCCAACTGCAACTCTTTCAGCCTGCGCTTCATCACAGAGACAGCTTTGTGTCTCTAGTTTATTTTCTTCCCTCTATTTTTCTTCTTTTTTTTTTTTTTAATTTAGAAACCTGTCTACATTCAAGTCTGACTCTCGTGTTGGAAGCAGATGGCCCTTCCTGGAGACACACAGCTGAGTGAGCAGCCCCCGACCACTTGAACCCCAGGCAAGGTGTTTGTCAGGAGAGATTTAAAGTGCCAGACAATTCCTATCGAAGCCACTCCCGAGGGGAATGCAACTCTGTGTCTACCAGGATCTGAATTCTACGCCGGATCCCTGCCAGACCTTTGCTCTTGGGTATAAAAATCCAACCCAACTCTGGTTGAACACCCAACGAGATCGATTAAAGTCGCTCCCTCCCGTCGCCCATCCCAGCCCCTTAGATTTTGTTGAGCGCCCTACGTGGCGAGTTTTGGGGTGCGACCAGCTGCTGGCAGGAGGTGCCACCCCTGCAACATGGCCAGCTCCGTGCGCAGCTTCTCACCTGCTTTGGGACTCCACACAGGGAAAAGCAGCTCCGGCCCAAAAGACACAAGTATCGGGCGCGAGGGAAAAAAAACCCCACCCCGTATTGCAATGGAAAAAGGGCTGGTAACTTGGAGTAGAGAATAGAAAGTGATACAAGAAATCAGGGGAGAAATTACAGAGCAGAGAAAGGAGATTTCAGAGTGATCTAATCCATAAGGTCATTTAATTACTGTGAAGTTTTCATACCCAGCCTGGGGAAGCTGAGAGCGGGAGGCCCGAGGGCTGGGGGAGCGGGGCTGGAGCTCCCCTGGCGCCTCCCCCGGGGCCCTCACTGAACAGCTGCTCTCAAGCAACGGTTGGGGTTCAGAAACACAAAGTTCCCTCAGGTTTTACCTTCGCTTGCAGCAGAAAGAGCGCAGGAGGCTGCAAAGGATTGTGGCTTCATCGAGAGACACACGACCGTGTCACAAGTACCGAGATGGTTGAAGTTGTAGGTGAGGGAAAAGCAGTTGGGGGTCAAAATCTCCCAGCTGAGCTGCTAAAGGCCTCAGATAGAATGGTCAGGACAGATCAAATTCTATTGGCTTCAGTTAAAAAAAAGGAAACCAACCCCAAAAAAATCAACCTAAATTGTTAATTCTTCGTTTGGATAAGGATTTAGCAATAAAAAGCTTCAGGGATAACTTGTTTCCAGGGGGGAATTGTGTGTACAAACCCCATTACAGGATGGAGCCAACTCCCTGCCAAAGACATGGGCAGGATCCCCAAGGCAGAAGAGCTACAACTTCCCAGGCCCTGGAACTCCCAGGAGCAAAATGAGCACAACCAGAAAGTATTTCAAGAGCCAGCTCTCTATGGGAGAGAGCTGGGTGCTTCTTTTCCCTTTTTTTCTCCGTGTACCTTTAATCGCTCGCACGATCTTTCTAAAGAGAGATCTGACAGAGAACCGGTACATTCATTTAAATATTCATTGTATAATTTGGGAGAGGTGTCTTGGAAAACCATCCGCAAGAATTTCAGCCTAAGGTTTATCACAATTAAATAAATATGCAAACCCCTTTTTTTTCCAAGAAACTGTAGGTTGCGGAGAGTGCAAAAGACGAGCGCACGGGAATGACGAACGAGCAGCAAAAGCCAGTAATGCTGTTTGAAGTAAAACTGCTTTTAATTGAAGGTTAAAATTTGAAAGCCTGGATCGTAAGTGAGGGTTTCCCAGGAACAGTTTTGGTTCAGACTCTGCACTCCAGCGTTAATTTAGGCATCTGCTGGCTTGTAATTCAGCAAAATCTAACAGCATAGGGAGGTAAAGTCAGTTGAAAAACTTGCAGGTCAAAGAAAAGCTGAGGGAGCGAAATACAACTCCATGGGCAAACACCGAAGAACAGCTTGCAAAAGGTTGAAATAACAGATGCTTGTGAAAGGGGTGAGAAGAGCTTGCTAAAAGTTGCCATTAATAAACGAATACCTGTGCCTCAGTAATGTCAGGCCTGTAGGCAACAGTAAATCGGGGTTCGGTTTCTCCTGATGTGAAGCATTACGCTTCCACACAAAGCAGCCTCTGCCCTGACAAGTGCACCGGGTAATTGTTGTCCAAACACATCCCACATCCTCACTACACTGACTCATAACTGCTTCGCAAAAACTCCCATAGGAACGTTTCTTGCAGAGTAAGAAGCAGATGCTGGGGTTTTTTTTTATTTTTGTGGCTTCCATTTTGAGACAAGAGAAGATGGCACCAGTTTGGGTCCCTGCAGAACCCTGGGGGGAGATGAAGCCGAGGGATTTCCTGCAGGTCGGTCTGGAGCAACCGGCGGCGGGAAGCAGGGGGCAGTGTAAGCACAGCGTTAGCGTTACCGCACCGCTACCCCGCACCGAGCGGCTCCTCCTCGGCCACAACCACCTCTGGGGAAAGCAACAAGAAATGGGAACCGTTCCGGGCAAGCCACGGCCAGGGCTTCTGGGCAGAGCCCCGGCTGCCATACCCGCTCCCCGCAGAGCTGCCCCG
>VWZK01016702.1:0-54417 GCA_013396935.1 Baryphthengus martii | reverse complement strand
GAGGGAAGGGGGGGAATCCCCGGGCCCGGCGGGGCTCTGCGGGGAGCGGGCGGGCCTTTGTGCCGCGGCCCGGCGAGACGCATGGCTGCGGGGCACATACCCCGGGGCTTTGCAGGCGATTCTTCCTCCCTCTCTTGCTCCAGGATAGAGTTAGGTCAGAGGAGGTGCGCGCTGGGGTTGTTTTTCCCCACAATAGCTGCTTTCCACGGTCGTTCCTGGGTGAAAACGGTGATTGCTTTCTGCCTTCCCCTCGCTCCCGAATAGGAAAGTTGGTTTCTAATTTACGGTCCATAAGTGGTAACGATCGGTCGGGTTCAAAAGTCCGGGATTGGCGCGAGGGAACGGGCCCTTTGTGTTATTCCGGCTTTCCCAAGGACGGGAACGTGGCTTTGTTCTGATTATTTGGTTTATTAAACATCTTTTTGCCTGTGCGAAGGCTGAACCGAAACACGCTCTCGAAATTGTGGCTGCTGTTTGAGGAGGTCGCTTTAGGAGAGGCCGCCCATGGCGGGGAGGTGAGTGTTGGGTCAGTTCTCTGAACTCTGCTGGGAGAGCTCGGAAAGTTAAGGCGTTTTCTCTGGGGTTGAGTGAGAGATCCCTCCTCACCCTTCCCTAAACGGCTCTCAACAGAAGTAAGACTTTGTAGTAGGCGCCGTAACTTGCAGGGTGCAGAGCTGAGAGTGAGTCAGAGCGGATAAGGCTCAGGATTTTCATGGGCATGCCCGAGTTCTGGGCCTCGGGAGGAGTTGAGCCAGCTGGTCAGATCTATTTTCTGGTTCACTGTGCTTGCATTAAAATTAGCTCCTGAGAGCAGTTCTCGCAGCCTTTACTCTGACATTGCCTCCCATTCAGATGCCTGCCTGCTGGGAAATATTTTCCTCAAAGCCGTTTTTCGCCAGAACCCCTAAATTTATCTGTCTTGTGGGAAGCTGAAAACGTTCCTGGATGTGTTTTAATTGTGAATAGTCTCGTTTTGCTTCTGGTTGGGCTTGTGAAATCTGGAGTAGAGCGTTTGCTGGAGAGCAGAAAACTTTGCTAATGAAGCATGTGACTGATCAGGTTGTCTTGGAGCTGCAGAGTACGGGAGCGAGCCCGCAGCGCTTGGATCTTTAGGGTTATTGTGCTGCTGAAAATGCCTGGGAGAATTGCGCTTGGAGGCAGGAGAGCAGTTTGTGTAGGCAGCTAAAACATGAATTTCAACTAATTCTACATAAGGAGTATAAATTCTCCATGCTGGGACTCCTGACTGGGAAATGAGTTCACTATTTGCTCGCTTTGCAAAGCTGGGAAATGCGCTTTATTTGTGAATATGTCTGGTTTGAATCATCCCGGTTTTCTTGTTAGCAACGTGATACTGCTCTTCATCCGATGGAAGGATGTGCTGCTCATTAGACATAAACTTAAAATACTGAGCTGCAAGATCATCCCCCCTCGCTGACACCCTTGCAGGAGGTGCTGTGCTGGGCTGTGCTGTCCCCCTGCAGCTTTTACCCGGCGTGTGACCCGGAGTTATTGTCTCTTTAACTTGGGAGTTCAAGTTGATTAAATAATTGTAAAGGCTTATTTGAAATTTGATGTCGACTTCCCCCTTGCCAAGCTGTTTTTCTGCAGGGTACTGTGATTCAAGAGGAGGGGACTGGAAGGAGAACTATTCTTTGGCTTTGCAGTCGTCGTGTTCAGCTTAGCATGGGCAGAAAATGATATTTATGAAAATATGGTGGGCAGATAAACAAAGCTTAATGTTACTGAGATGGCTGCAATTTCTTGCGTGGATTGCTCTATTGAAACAAAAACCCGACAAAGCCAACAGGAAGGATTTATTCTTTCCTATAGGAATTCCTTGAGAGTCTGGTAGCCATTACTGGAGCTCCTTTTTTTTTTAGTTGCTTCTCCTTTTCCCTTCCCTGTTCATTCTCCCCCTTCACTGTTGCCTCCCCCCAGCCTACATTCCTTTGTTAGCAGTGATGATGGCAGCTCTAGTCACCTCCTGTGGTTTGATAGATTATTCCCTTTAGAAACAGGGTGTACTTAAAACTTTCCAAACGCAATTCTTTACTTGCTCCTACACTTTTTTTTTGATGCTAGTTTTGAGTTTTGTTCTAAGAATTCAGCCCTTCTGGTTCTGCTTTGAGTTTTCCTAAGGGCTAGTAAGAAGTCTCCTTAAACCTTTAGGGAAGCAACACCTTTAGTATTTATATTATAATTTAAATTTTTGTATTTTGATCGTTATAATATAAACAGAAATCTTGCCTTACGGCAGCAGCAAATTTCCCTCTCCCCTGCAAGTCAGGAGTCTTGTGCTTTCTTCTTTAGAGAAAACTTTGCTTGCTCGAAACTTATTTTTATAGAATAAACTCTTGGAACTGTTTTAATTTCTTCCCTGAATTACCAGACCTCAAGAACGTTGTAATGACCTTGCAGGGAAATGTCTTTGTCTTATACAATCTACACGGAAACTTTTGAAATATATTATGGTAGAACATTTAAGAGGTTTCTGTCCATTGTGGAAGCAGCTGGAACTTTTATTCCTAATCATATATTAACCTTACTGAGAGGGTGGAACTGCATGGAAACCCGGGAAGGGCTTTGAGTGCTCTGCTTAATGAGCAGAAGGCAGCCCCAGTTCATTAATTCTAGGGAAGAAATCCGTGGCTAGGAAAGCAACTACTCCAACTCAGCGTAGTGCCCGATACTCTCTTGGTAGGTACATTGTTTTAATCTGTTGTCTCTGTCAGACCTGAGAGGTAACTGTTGATGTTGACGTTATTTTTTTCTAAATTGGTGTGGTTAACAAGATCTTAGCAGTGAAGTATTGCTGTCCAGGGATGGAAGAGTCTGCGTGAAATATCTGCTCTTGGTTGGTTTCTCTTAACTACAAAGACTCTGCTGGGGTTGCTGAGAGTAGCATTTTTTCAGAAAATGTCTTTTTTTAAAGGATCCTTTCCCCTCTCAAAAGGAGACCTGGAAAGAATAATAATTAAAAAAACAAAAGTGTGTTTTTAACTCTTCTCTAGGCTGTTTCACAAATGTTTCCGGGATGACCCAACTGGATATTGCAGTGAAAAACCTGAAATCAAGGTTACTGTCAACTCTTCCGTCTTGCCACTTGTACGTCTCGTGCTATTTCTGGCTTTTCTTCTGGTGGGTTTGGGAAATCGTGTCATCGACAAGCTGTGGAGAAACTACTCCTAACTTCCCATGTTGTAGTAGGCACAAGTCACTTGCGAAGCCCCGTTTCTGCTCATTTTTAGGTTGAGGGCAGGAAGCAGGGAGGGTTCTTACTAAACACATTTCTCTGGGTTATGGCTCTGAGGTTACTGACAGCAGGGCTCTTTTTTTTTTTAAGCAAGCAGTTGAGCATCAGGCTTTAGAAAACATGAAACATTTCGGTTATGAAACTTTTGAGTTACAAAAGCAAAAGGAATAGAATCGGCGTGTGTCGCTGAGCTGCCGTCCCTTGGGAGATGGGAGCAACCTGCTTCTGCCTTTCGGCTTTCCAACTGGGACCCAGCTGGTGCAGGTAACAATGGAAGAAATAACTCTAGCACCCCTGCCCATACTTTTATTTTTGTGCATTATTGAGACCTGTGATGCTGGAGGGTGGGTCTGAATTCCTTTTTTTTCTGAAGGAGAGTTGTTTCTCCTCGACCCGTCCTTCGTCCGACCAGCCTCAGCGGCTGGCTGCTTGTTTTGTACGGTAATACACTGAAGTTTTCTGGGGTTTAGGAAAGATCACCTGGATAAGTTGGGAGTTTTTGCACTGGAGTTAAAGGTGGTTTACTTGAAAAATGAGGAGAAACCTTTACTGTCCTAATAAGCCCTCATAGAAGGCTGTGCCTTCTCTTCTACTGTCACCTCCCCTTGAGCCATGAATGGGAATAATAGACACTTCTGTTGGTGTTATATTAACTTTAGGTCTCTCATTTGCATCTCAAATAACGTTGTGAACGGCATTAATGCCTTGGAGGGCTTTGGGAGGTTTTTTAATTTGAAGGGTAAATGTGTTTTTTAACCTGCTGGGACAGTTGCAGTTATCACTTCTCCCTGCAGCACGGTTAATTTTTGCTCTGTGCAGGGTGGCATGAAATCATTCCTGTGGTGCTGGGCACGTCTCTTACCTCTCACCACCTTAATTGTGCCTTGAGATTTTTGTTGTAGTAAAATATTTCCCCGTTTCATAGCTTGCTAGTGGGTACTGTGTGATGTTTGTGGTCTTTGTTCTACCCTACAGAGTTTATTTATGGGGAAAATTCTTGTTTTAAAGGTACTGCTTCCTTTAAACCCACCCCCCTGCTGCTTTCCCCAGGAAAAAGTGAGCTTTTGTGTTGTCCTTCAAGGTTTTTGTCGATTTGACCTTTTTTTGGCTTTAAAGGGATGAAAATTTATCTTGTAAGGAAGGATGCCGGTGACGAAAGCTGCGTGCCTGTGTCATTTGGATCTGTCAAACTCTGCTGCTTTATCAGCTTCCCCAGTGCCAAAGTAGAGTGGGCAGTATGACAAAAAGTTGAAAGTTTGAAGCCTTGGGTGCGATGTAGGTCATGATTCAGCAGAGTTATGGAAACCTGCTCAAGGCTGGGAGGGTCTGGATCTGCTGGCTGCTGGCTCTTGCAGCTCTGTGTTTCTTCATCAGCGTGGCCTCTGAGGCTGCAGGTGGTTTTGGTATCCTGGTATGAACCTGTTTGCTTCTCAGGATGTAAAATCTTCTGTTCTGTGGACTGCTTGAGGGTGTGATTTTCGTTTTTATTATTATTTAAGGGATGATCTTTATTTAGATACCTAGGATCCATTTGTATGGCTGTGTAGCTTTTTGATGAACTGATGGAATTACGATCGTAGTTTGAAAAAAAAAAAAAAATAAATAATATCTTTTTGCTCAATTATCCCAGTCTAATAGTAGTAACAAGTGGTTCTTCCTTGTCCTGTTTGGAGTGTGATGGTGTGTAAGGTTGTCTCAAGACAGCTGCTGTGCTCCAGAGGGTGATTTACTGCAATATTTAGTAGATGAGGAGGAGAGAGGACTAATGAAAGCAGCACTCAATAACTGCTCAAATCGAGTAAAATCCAGTGTGTGTTTCTTCTAAAGCGGGAAGGCGTGACTACCTAGGACCTTATCTTTCCATCAGTTTTTTTAAGAACTGAAAAGGAACAGCAAAGTGTGTAGGGCAGCCCACTTGAGCTTGGCTGTGTGCTCATTTACCTCATCGCCCTCTCCCAGCAGCACTCCAGCCTCACCAGGCCAATATTCAATATTTGGCTAAGAAATTGCTGAGCTCCTGGAAGGTAAGATGGGCTGTAACTGCTCTGGTTTGAGAAAGAGATGAAAATAAGAGAAGGATGGCATTTAAATGAAGCAGACGAGTACCTGGATAAATACCTCTAGCACCAAAACTCGCAGGGGATGAGAAAGGACGATATTTTGCCTTTATGTGCTCCGGAGGTGTCCTCTTTGTACTTGAGCTCTTACAATTCTGCCCCAGTTTAGGGACTTTAGATTTTTTGCAGCTTAAATGTGAACGTGTCACTTCTTTCAGGGCCTGGCTGTAACCAGGGCTGGGTGCTTCCAAATAAAAACGAAGATACACAGGATTTTACGGACGAGGAGCTGGAATTTTTGGGTTGCGCGCAGCATTTTTTCCACCCTCAGGAAGTCCTGAGGCCACAGTGATAGTAAAAGGTGTTGCTTATGTTTGTGTGGCCGTGCTTTGTGGCAGCACATCACTGGCAAAGCTATTACATCACCGGCCTGGGTGGTTAGAAGGCGAAGCACGCGCGGCTTCCCGTCGCCGTCGGCCGCTGGATACGGCGGGGAAGGATACGGCGGGATGCTGCCGTGTGGCTGGAATTTTCACGGTGCCCTGGGAGGTGGCTGGAGTCCATTTATTGCTGCCTGAAGAAAGGAGGAGGCAGGTGTGACTTTGCTTTCGTTGTTTAGTAAAATAACCTGAACCTGCAAGTCATGAAGATTTTTTTTTTTTATTTTGAAAGATGAGGAAGGTGACTTGTAGCTCGTGGAAACGAAACGTGCAGGGCGGGAGGATAAGCAGAGACATTAGTGGCTTGAAAGAGAGGTAATCATTTAAAGAAAGGAGAGCTGAGAAAGGTGGTGAGTCCCCTGCCCTATCCTAGTGTTGCACATCTAATGTGACTCACAAGAACTGGAGCAGCTCTACTTTCTCCTCTGTCCAGTGCTTTGCTGTCCTCAGCATCTAAACTTTCTCTGAACGTGGAATTGGATGTTTTCCTTGGTGCAGGTCAAGCTTAGTGCCTCATAGCCCAGGCAGGAGGGCCAGCTCTTCTTTCCCTTGCAGTAAATAATCTTTTAAAAGGGTTTGAACTGTTATTTTGTCACGTTCCTGTTTCCCTGTGCCTTGCCCTTCACCCTGCAACCTTGTGATGCGTTTGGCCTTAATAAAACTAGTGTGTTCAGCTCTCCCGGAAAGGGCAGGCCTTTTTTTCTTTTCTCAGCTCTCCTCATTCTTCTTCTCTCAAGGTAGCTCAGATTGGTCTTGGAGTGTGATACTTAAAGCCCAGCTCTGTCCTGTGGAGTACAGAGAGTGTTTGGTGTGCCCTGGAGCTGACACTCCTGTTTGTGCATCTCCAGACACTTGACTTTCTTACAACAGCTTAACATTTGTTTCAGGGCCGGTGTGGGGATCCAGCCTGGCCCACAGTTTGCTTCTGTAGAACTTACCTTCCCGCTGGCTCCGTTCGTCCTGCCCAAGTGTGTCTCTCAGAACCCAATTATCCTATTTTTTTTTCCAGAAGAATTTTCCAGTTTGTCAGAGTTAGGTGGGATTTTGGTGCTGTCTTTCAGTTCTTCCTGCCTTTCTCCTGCTTCTAACAAGCCTATGTGCCAGCAAACGTTGATGGGAAACAGAAATCTGCCACCTGAGCTGGGTTTGTTGGCTGTCTTCTCCTGTGCACCGCCGGGAACTGCTCCCTGGGGGTGGTTGTCCGCCCAGTGCTGCCTGCCCCACACACCCTTTGCTTTCCTGCCGACAGCAGAATCTTTAAACCTGGGTGTAGAACCTCAGAAGGTTCTCTCCCGTCCTTAAAACCTGTTACTCTGACGTCAAAGTGACCCTGGTAGGTGCTACTCATCTCCTTGTTGCCTTTGAGTGCTCACACTCCCTCCCTCCCCCTTGGATTCTACTGAAGGGAGAGGGCTTTGGAGACCAGGCACGTGAATTGTGACCTTTTTCTGAAGACAGCCGTGGACTGAAGACAGGCCTACATGTAGAAACCGATGGCCAGAACTTGATTTTAAAGTGTGGCCAGTTCTGTCTGTACTCAAATACATCCCGTAACAGCCTAAATCTGGTACTTTACAAATAATTCCAGGTGCTGTAGAGTGGCTCTGAAGTCATGAGTTGTTTTAAGCTCTTCATCCTTGACTTGCAGTGTCTCTTGCAATCCTAGACGTTGAAGAACGAGCCTGGCTGTTTGGAGTTAGCTTTGCTTTGGGGTGCTTCTCCTGGGTTTGGGTTTGGAAGAGTCTGTTGACGTCTCTATGGGTGCAACTTGCTCTCTTAGAAACCTTTGTCGTGATCTCTCTCCTCTGCTGAGCGTGATTCACATCATGAATCTCGTGCTTTATGGAAATGGGTTTCTCTGTTGGGGTTGTTCGACACAGTTCTGCAAAGACTTCTTGTTGTTGCTTCTCCAGCATCTTCCAAACTGCTTTACATCTCCACCTTCCAGTAGTGTCCTTAGTCTTGCTCGAATCGTTGCCCTGTTTCTAGTCCCTGCATGTGTCAAAGGGTACTCTCATCACCCAGATACATCTGAGTGCAGGTCAACTTTTGATGCAGTTGGCTACAAGTTGGAATAATTAATCTTCTAACCACTCTTTCCACTATGTGCTCTAAGGAGGTGGACATCTCGCCTTTGAAATCCTGCTGTAACCTTACATTGAGGAGAGATTTAGAAAGTCTGATCATCCTTCTCAAAAGATCCCGGCTGTTTGTTGGCTGACATCCCTTCAGTGATCTCTTAGAACCCACAATACATTGCCAAAAAGTAAAGCAGCATCTCCTGGTGCTGAGAAAACACCGTGTGGATGGTGGAATGTGCGTTGAGTTCATAATAATGAGTGTGAACTTCAGGATCTTAGTACTTGTTTGTATTTTGGTACACAAGGCGAAATATAGTTACTTATTTTTAGTGTTATGAAGAAGTAAAAGGGAGTTTTAACTTCTGTTTGTGTGGAAGGTTTTTCTGTGTTGCGTGATGCTCAAGTTTTAGTGATGCAGTCGGTTGCAAATGGCTGTGGATCGTCGAGACTCAGCTTTATAGCCCTGCTAAATATACAGTCTTAAACTTTGGAACTGCTTTGGGGAGGACTCTTCCCATCACCCTTTTCTCAGTTGAGCACAAGATCTGAGAGGATCCAATCAAACCTGTTTCTAAATTCTGAACTGGTTACTGAACTAACGGTCAAACTGAGCCCAACTGGAAGGAAGGCGGCGCCTCCTGCACCTGCAGGAAAGGCTGCAGCTGTCAAAAGCTTGTTTATCACTTCAGTCCTCCTCGGGTCCAGGTGCTGAGGCAGTGGCTTCCCCTAACGCAGCGGTTTGATGGTTCAGCTCTTGAGCAGAAGAGCTGTTGGCGCTTGCCGCGGACTGCGCCGTGCTTAACCTTCGCGTCAGCGAAGACGCCGGGAACCCAGATGTCGTCTCAGAGGCTTATTTTGAAGTGTTTAGCTAAAGCACTCTTTCAAAATCATCTTTCTGTACTGGTAAAGAAAGATAGTTTTCAGGTGAAGAGCTGAAAGGACATCTCTCATCTGATAAAGTCAGCAGTAAAAGTCTTTACTGTTTTGTTCTTCAGCTTGGTTACCAGAAGCTGATCTTGTCAGAATGCAGTCATCTGGAAAGATAATTGCCCAAGTGAGAAGACACGTGGTCCTGTGCTCTCCTGCCCTCCTGTTGTCTGCAGACGTTGAGTGCTTGTCTTGCTGGTCAAGTGACTTTACCTGCCACCTTTTAAAGGTCCTAATTTTTGTCCTAATTGGTGAAGAGTAGAGCTAAAGGCTCTTCCCCTTCCTCTACTTGCATTTTACACGTGGCATTTTTGTACTCAAATCAGGTGGAGTTATCCTGCCCTGTACTCACTGAGAGTGGTCCCCAAGAGTTGTGTCCTCATTGGCGTCTTGTGCCCCTTCACTTCCCAGGCAGGAGTGTGGTTTTGCATGAAGGCTTCGTGACCTGTGCTCTCTGGGAGCAAACAGGAGGATTTGAGGTTCCAGTGACTTCTGTGAATCCGCTTTGGCAAATGTGTCTTTCCACAGAACCTGCCTGTAGAGTTAATGACTCACTCATTAAACATCTGATAGTGTTGAGGTAGCACACAGGGGAAAAGACAGAGTTTTGCCATCAAGCAGAATGTCTGCTTTCAGTATTTAAAGAAAAAAAAACAAAAAACCCACATTGATGGAGTTAAAATAGACTTTGCTGTTGCGTGGTTGTTTTTCTGACTTCAAATAGTTGTCTTTCACCTGGTGTAACTGTGTCTCACGAGACTGATTTATTTTTTTGGCATATGTAATTGTTCTAAACGTCTCTTCTAAATACCTGCTGCGTTTGTGTACCCGTTGGTTTATGTCTTGACCTCTAGCAGAGCGTTTTCTGGATGCAGCTGCTCTGTGTGCTGCTAAAGCTTGACTGCAGAGGAGCTGCTTTGCTTTTGGAATGGGCTGGTGAACGAGTACGAGCTGCGTGGCTCAGCTGGACTGATTTTTATTGGACTACTTTAATAAGCCTGGCAAGAGGGATGTCCCCGGTGATGTTCGAAGTAATATCTGAATGAAATGCTGAAAGCACACAGAGTATTGACACGTGTGCTGCTTCTGTCTTTGTGTTCCCTTCCATTATTTCAGTGTTGGTGGTCTGCTCCTGCTTGGGACATTTGTGGGCTCTTCCCGAGGGCTCACCTGTAGCAAAGCCATGGATATGGAGTGCGGATCTTTCCAGAGACTTCACTGTTTGAAAACTGTGGGATGTGCCAAACAAGTTGGAGAACAACAAATCGTTAAGTTGGTATGAACTGTAATTTACCGAAGTAAGGAACAGCAACACCAGGTTCTTCAAACTGGCATTGGGGTTTGGCGTGGGATACAAGACCGCTTTATGGTCAGGAAAATTCTTGCTGCTTGAAAGCTATTCAGGCTTTTATCTCAGTTCTAATGGGTCATGGAACTGGATGGGTGTTGTAAAACTTGAGATCTTTCGGTGCGGCACCTCTTGAGGAGCTGTCTCCTGTGAGGTGAACTCAAGTTTCTCGAGTAACAAATTCCAGGTGGTCGGCCACGATTGAGAACAAGTTCGGGCCACGAGAGGGTACTTGGTTGTCTGGTCCACACCCTATCTTCTATCTGCTGAATGCATTTACGTGCTCTTTCAAGACAGATAATGTAGCAGAGAAAGCTTTAACTACTGTGTGCAGGCCTGTCTGGAACTTAACTCTTGCAGAGCTCTTCCTGGAGCTCGCTTTCTTTTGTAGACATTTGAGTTTTATAGGGAAATGTCAACTGTATTTGTCAGACTACTAAGCTAAGAATGCACACGTTCAGTAGAGCTGCACAATGATCTTCTGGAGATTTGAGACAGACTGAAACTTTTCTTACAGCCCTGCTTTGTTATCAGAAGGAAGTCTTATTCTTCAGCTAAAGAAGGAGGACAGTGAGGCTCAGGGAGCAGCACTGAGATGTATGGATATTTACAGAATACCGCCAAGCACTGGAGTTCTAAATTTAGCAGCATCTGCAGTTCACCAGCTGGACTATTTACTGAAAAATGTTTGGACTACCCTGGGTCCCTTGTTTTTAATTCCCATCCTTGTACGTGGGCAAATGTTAGGGGGGCAGATGATATAGCTCATTAGATCCCTGAAACGCCGTGAAGGAGCATCTTAACACAAGTGTTTTTCACCTGCCCTGAGGCCTCCAGCGAGAACGTTTCGCACTTGGGATCGTAAAATACAAACTTACTAGTTGGGCTTTTTATTTTAAGCAAACCAACCAGATGTCTGTAAACTCTTCAGAATGAACCTGAAGGCAAATAGGAGGAGGTTTATTAGCTGTGTGTGTTTTGGGAGCAGGATGTATGGAAGAGATTTGTAGAATCCCTCGGCTCTAGGCCCGTAGGGTTTGGTTATAGAACGGTCCTTTGGTACCGGTATTTCGCTCTGTCCTGGGGGAGTAGGATCAACATTGTCACTGCCATGCAAGTTAAGGGTCAGTGCTACACATTTTTCAGGCCTGAGTATTTTTAAAGCATCTCTATGTGCCTGTTTGACTCCTCTCACTTGTAGGGACAAGCAGTAAGAGAAAGCAGTTGTCACTCCTGCTTTATTTTCCTCCCCCCCCCGGGCTTTTGTTATCTCACCAATGGCGTGAGGCAAATGTCACAGTAGTAGGGACCGTTAATTTTTATCTGTGTGTCTTTTTCACAAACTGTAGAGGAAAATGAAATCTTCTGGGTCTTGTCTAGTCTGAGTCACTTGTTTTAGTGGGAGCGTGGTAGGCTGAGGCTGATGGTAGGTATAGTTCCTGAAACGCTAATATTCTCTCTGTAAATTGTTATTTATAACGAGTCTGAGTTTTGTACCTCACTGGAGGCTTAGTGTACTGAATAAATACTTCCACTGGTTTTAAATAGAATGTTTATAAAAACAGTACATGGAGGTGGAAATCACTTGTGTAGGACCTGAGCTCCGAGCTTTCAGTACTCTCAGGGATTGCAAGTTAGAGTAATTCTCTGAAGCAGCGGTTACTCACTGGGTTTTGTTCTGAGCTGCTTAAACAGCCAATAATTCGTAGTTTGAGATGGTGTATTCTTGAAATAATGTTTGTTAGCGCATCTGATTTGGAATTATGCCAAAAGCAAAGGGCTCAGGGTTCACGTAGAAAAGACCTGAGTAGACCAGGCTTCCTGTTCCTCAGGGCTGCACGTTGGAGTCTTGTGCTTTCTGCTGAGAAGGAAAGAGTCCAAATTGTGCATTGCAGGGAGATAACTGGTGACAGGCCAATGCTGATGGCTGATTCCGGTGGAATTCCAAGCATAGATGTAAATGTCTCTCAGCAAAAATAATTAAATCCTTGCCCGACATTTAAACAGCAGTAGATTATTTTAGGGAAGAGGAAGTAAGCAGCAAAAGCATCTTGGAAAAGCATCCTCATCCAGGATGAGACACAAGGCACAGCTCACCTGTTGTCCTGTCTGCCAGAAAGCCTTTAAAAGATGCAGGGTGACTTGTCTGTGGTGTGAATGTTGGCTCTTCCTCAAGCCTGTCGGACAGTTACACCTGGGAGACGGAGACTTCGTATTGGGCCAGGCTGGCGATAACAAACCCTTGAACCTCTGGCTGAGTTGAGTTCTTAGCCCTGGTTTTCTCTGGTGATACATTCCCTGCTTTAATCAGGTATGGCCTGGAAAGTCTCTTCAGATCACCTCACCACCGCTGCTGTTGCTTTGAGAAACATACTTCATAAACCGTAGGCTGGATGTCCCGTGTCTCCACCCTTTGTTTTCACCTCTGGCGAGAGACCTGCCTCTTGGTTTGAAAACAAACCAAAGGCACCTGATAGGAACGTGAGAAATAAAGGGTGTTCTGTTGATTGCAGACAACAGTTTTCATCATGTAACACAGTAAAATCTTCTGGTTCTAATTCAAATTTTATTAATTTATTTTAGGCCTTTATTTTATATGTGTCTCTTAGCCAAGCTGGATGCACTCTGCACCTGAAGAGTGAGGAATCTGTACACCACATACCACCTTCAACCTCTTCCAAGCACGTCAGCTGTGAATTCTGCAAACTGGAAACCACTATTCTAAGCCAAGATATTCTTTAGTTTCCTCCTGGTGCTTCTGCTTGTAGATTTCCCCCCCCCCATCTCACACAGGCGGCTTTGGGCAAGGTCTGCTTTTTAATCAGGAAACTCCCAAGTGCTCGTTGTTCTCTTTGAGTTCAAGGGATTTTTAAGCAAAAGGGAGTCCAAAGGCTGTATGTGATGCTTGAGGCTTTGCTTCCTCCTCACAGGAACTCCTGCATCTGAAGTGTGGGAGATGGAGTAGAAAGGAGTGTGCAGGATGCAGCCTTATTGTGGTAATGGTTCGGATTTTGTCGCAGCTCTGTGATCGAATGTTGTTGAAGGGATAATGTTCTGGGCTCACACCAGTGGAATTCTGGATTCTATAGTGATTTTTCTGCATTTGAGGCAAGGGGACCTAGCTATTCCACCTTAGAATGGTGAGATATAGTCCTGTCTTCCACAAAGCGAGGAATGGTCCTCTGTAGACAGCTTTGAGCTCTTGATATTGCTTGTGCTTCCAGAACCTGTGGAATATTGTCTGTGGAAACTTGATTCCAGTGGCCATCAGTTCATACAAAGGATGCCTGCTGGCATATTTTTCTTGTGCCTATTTGCCATTTTGTGCTGGAGTTGCAAGAACTCTAACCCAGGCTCGAACACCCCATCATACTGAGGCTTCCTTCTAATGAAAACCGACTTCTGAAAGTACTGCGTGGAGAAAGCTGACAGGCTTTGTAGCTCAAGAAATGTCTCTTTAAAGAAACTCAGAATTGCAGACTTTGGAACTATTTTGACTAGGGGGTGGGTTCTAGCCTGTGTAGAGCGGTGTGGAGCCTTACCCTGGTTTGTCACCAGGGAGAGGAGCTACTACTTACACAGAATTTTCTAGATGATTGTGAAACAATTTCTACAGAATACAAACTAGAGCTATAAACTCTATTCTTTCTTTGTCCCTTTTGGTTAGACACTGTTGTTCTAATACACTGGCTTAAAACTTCTTGTGGAGAACCTCAGAAAACAAAAGGGTGTTAGTTAATTGTGCATTGAGAGGATCCCTAAAGTATCATATGCTGGAAACTGAGGTGGCCCCCTCTAGCACCTATCCCCCAAAATGTTGATGGATACTTCTAGAGCTGCAGGAATACTTCTAATTAAGACTTTATTTTTTTTTTATAGATTCAATGTGGAATTTTAGAAGGTTGCGGAATAGCAGCTCTGCAGATTAGTGCTGAAAAGGATTGAGTCCAAATGATTCTCTTTAAATGCCTGCTATCAAGAACCTTTCTGGGTTAAAAGTTATTAATAATAGACTTATATTACAAGAAATTCATAGCCTCCCTGACAACTTCTTAGCACTGGAGTAAATAATGTGTAGTTTTAGGAGTAGAATGTTCTCTTTCCATTTGACGCGGGAATTTTTGCATTGCAAGAAACTAGATGATAGTCACTTTTTTCAGATGCCATAAAGTATTAGTTTAACAGTTTCTAAAAAGCTGGTCTTCCAACTAAGTCTTGCTTCAAGCATCACTAGGATGGGACAGACAATGATCCATTGGATCCAGCGGATCCGACTGGATCTGTTTTGTGTGACGTTTCAGTTCTGAAATGCTTCTCGGATGCTGCAGGAAGTGCCAGGAGGAAAAAAATCACAATATCTCCCATCGAGAGTGTGGTAGCAAAGTCCTCTAGATCTGGAGTTAGTGCTGCTGGAGTGATTAGCTGCCTTGGCTTCCTGAAGCAGAGATAATATTTTAAAGGACCTACTTATCCGAATTGGAATTTTGACTCTGGCTAATCCTTTTCTTCTGCTGGGAGCTGACTAAGTCTGTCTTTATGGGATTGTTGGTAATCAGGGTTCCATGTAGCTCTCTGAGCAAAGAGGAGGACATAATGTGAAGGAGCAGAAAGGAGGAAAGGACCTTCTGTGTTCTCTCCAGGTAATTTTAGTCCCATAGGGAGAAAAAAAAAATGGAATTACGATCATCCAGAAACACTTACATTTGTGTTATGGGGAAGTCATCTAAAATCTTGTGATCTTTTCTTCTTCATCCAAGATGGAACTTCCAGAGACAGAGGAGAAATTGTTAGAAGTGTTTCAAACAAATGTAAATTTTCCCAGTGAGATGAGCTGTTGCTGGAACATTTTGTCCTGCAGGATGCAGAGGAGGAGGAGTGGGTTGGAAATGAGTCTGGCTGCCTTACTTTCTTAGAGCCAAGTAGAGATTTTTTGAATTGACTTTCTGTTCTTCATCTCTTCTTGAAAGTAGGTTGTCAAAGTGGATGAGCCTCTGACATCCTTTAATTGGCTGGGGGGTTGGGTAATCAATATTTTTAGTAATCTTCCCAAAAAAGACCTCAGTGATGTCACTGAGAAGATAGAGAATTCGTGACACGAGCACTTCTGTTCTTCTGTCTCCGCCCTTAATTTTGGCAGAGATTTTACAAGCCATTACTATTTGGGGCTAAACTTTTAAAGAAATAAAACCTCTCTTCTTTACTAGTACTACAGAGATAAGATTATAAATCTTTACTTTTCTCGGCCTTCAGAATGTGCCACTGAGCAGAATTTTAAATCTGAAATAATGACGATACTGATTCTATCACAGCTCATTCTCCAACTGTGAGGAATGTTAGCTTTGGCTTGGATTTGGAATTTAATTTCTATATTCCATTCATTTTATTCCTTTTCATTAGTCTACCTTTCAGCAAAAAAAAAAAAAACCAACAAACCCAGCTTCTCTTGCCCTCACATCTCACCTCTACCCCCCCCAACTTAGGGAGGTCTCACCTCTACCCGCCCCCAACTTAGGGAGGTCCTTGTAAGACCAAGTCTCTCCCAGGACACAGACTGCCTAAATTCTTTTGTTATGCACATTTATCTTGGATGGCTCAGCTTTCTCACTCTTCTACCTCATCCAGACTCCAGGAAGGATGAGATGGCCATCAGCTTGTAGAACTTCATCCAACTTGGAGCTCCAAGGGCTATTATTATTATTATTACCTCAAGGCTTGGAGGATCTCAAGTGATTCAACTTGCATGCCTGGCTGGGCTGCTACCTGTAGAGACTTGGTGGCAGCAGAGGTGTGGATCTTTGGGGAAAACTGAGAGCTTGTAGGAAAAAGCAGGGCATGTCCTTGCAGTGGATCTGTGCTGGGAGGCAGCTGAAGAAATGCAAATTCAGCAAGCTCTGCGTCGTCCTCGCACGGGTGGTCAGACGGTTCCTGCTACTGCAGATCCAAGGAGTATGAAGTGCTGAGCAGTTTGAGAGGGATTTAGGCTGATAAGCAGAGAGGGCATGATAAGGAGAGTCTGAAAAAGAAAGTTAGAAGCCTTTAACCAGCTCTGGAAAGAGCAGAGTGGAGAAAGTACCTAGAATTAACAGTTTACTGTCTCCCTGAGTACATTAAATACAGAGCACAGCAGGGAATCCTGAAACAAACAAAAACCAAATAAAAAAAACAAACAACAACAAAAAACAAACAAAAAACACACAAAAAACCAAAACCAAACCAAAAAGAAAACCAATCAAAATTTGCACACACCAGGAGGACTTTTCTGCAGTGTAAGGATCTTCCTGCCAGGAGGTATTGAGGGCCAAAAGCTTGTAAAGCTTGAAAATATCTACTGATGAAGTTTGAAAAGGGCAACAGTTAGTGAAGCTGAAGTGACTCAAGAATTTTTTACCTCCTTAACAACCAATATTAATTAGCAAAGATGAGGGAAGCCATTCCTGGTAGGGTATAAATAGGCAAAATAGTTAAAAGGTAATCTACCATTACTATTAACACTGTTCTCAATATTTTATTTTTAAACGGGTTTAACTTGGGTCATTTTGTTTTTTTCTTGCTACTACTGGTTATTTAAACAGCTGATAAGTAGCGTTGTGGAAGAGGCAATATTTAATGTAAGCATTCCCTTAAAATTATTCTTTTCTGCTATTATATTTTTACTGTAGACTTCAAAACCTAGCAAATGGAAGTAAACTTCTGGTCCCAGCAGCATCTGCATGCTTTCCCCAAGGCTCATATTGCTTTTACTTAAATTGAGAAGTACTGGTGTGTGGATCCCTTCCCTGTTTTTATTCCACAAGCAGTCGCTGAATATACCTGACCAACTGAAATCGTGAATAAAAACAGCTATTGTGTGTCACTAAGGAACCATCAGCCTGAGTCGAGAAAAGGTGGTTTTGTTACCACAGTAAGGCAGAGTTGTGGGAAGCTGAGTTCATTGAAGATGCTGTGAGGAAATTACAATTAATACTAATGAAATCTTGTTGAAAACTGGAAGTGAATTTGAGAACCACGGTGAGCCTGAAAGGCTTGATGACAGAGGGAGGATGAAGGAGCTGAAGTCCTGTGGTTTGGTTCTGGTTGTTCTTGAGAACTGGAAGAAGAATGAGGTGGAGTTGAGGGAAGTACAGAGGTTCATTTGCTCTGGTAAAAATTGCCAGCTAATCAAGGCTTTTGGAAGGCAGCGAGGAACGATGCTGCAGCAGCCAAGGGTTACTGATGCTGAGGGAAGAAATTGTGGAGAGGATGTCTAGAATAGAAAGAGGCAGCCAGTGAACAGAGTGCTTTTGATTTTGATGACTGCTTGCAGAATAAAGCTGCCTGAGCTGTTGTCAGTGATGCTTTTACGTGTATGGTAATCTGTCCTGCTTACAGGTTTCAGATCTGGGGTTTGCTGACAGGTAGCAATTGCATAACCTTCTTAAAAAAAAAAAAAAAAGCAAAGCCCCAAGGAATATATTAGCAGTAGCTGAGGCTTTGGAAAGTGTGTATTACATAGGAGCTACCCACTGCTCCACTCTTTTTAAAGACGCCAAAACAATATGGTAGAATGTCTTAGAGTGGTAAATAATATCACCCCCCATCCTGTTCAGTGCGTTTATCTGCACCGTTCTAGGTATCATCATCTGCCGTCCTAGTGGTCTTGGCTGAGACTTCAGCAGCAGTTGAATTGAAGGGAAAGCCAAAGTCTTTCCTTCTGCCTTGGATAAAACTCTTTGGTAGAATCAACTGAATAGTAGGAAAAGGCCAGAGAATATCCTGATCTTTGTGTTTGAGCCTCATCTCTTCCGAAGTTGTAATCAGTGAAATCTCAGTACGAGGAGTTTTTAATCTGCGGTGCCAGGCAGTAGCACTGGTCCCAGCAGTGTATTCCCACAAGTGAACGGTCCAAACATGAATCCTGTCATTACAGCACTGATTATGATGTACGTAAGAAATTTTTTGACTCTTTCTTATTTTTTTTTCTGCCCTAATTTTACAGAAAACCAGACATGATACACTGACGGTGTTTGGAAAGAAATAAACTTTGGCGATAAGATGGAAGCGTAAATCTCGAGCCTTTCGAGCGAAACGGAAATGGCTCCTGAGTGTTGAAACGAGACCGAAGAGCCTCCAACCCTTCCGTGTGAGCAGTGCAAAAGGAACTACTACCATGGTAACACTAATAACAGAAAAGCTGCAGAACCAGAGCTTGGATGATCTGACGTGTAAAACGTACAATATTAACCTGGTAAGAGTCTAACAAAAGAATTTGTAATAAACGTGAAGCGCAGAGTAGATTAAAAGTCCCTCTAAAGTACCTAACAAATTCAAGAACGTAGATTAGCCAAAATTCAGCTCTTTAAGACTGGTTTGCAAAGCGGATGGGAGTTGTAAGGGGGGGAAAAGAGTGAAACCACGATGTAGGGTCCTTCTTGAGGTGATATTTTCTTATTTTAGTGATCTTCTCAACCTTACAACTTTTTATTATTTTAAATAATTAACCAAAAGCCTGTCCTCTTCACAAGCTAAAATGTTCTAATGACTGCAAAGAGTTGCCAGAACTTCTCAGGAGTCCTTTTTCCCTAACGAAACCCACAAGTGCTGGTAGGTGGTGAAGTTTTCTTCACTCCGTATTGCCAAGTGCTTACCATCTGACAAGGGGATGTACTTGCAAAAACCAGTGACTGCCCTGTGGGTAACTGTCAGCACCGGGCAGAAGGAGAACAGGTCATCAGGTAAATACAGTGGAACTGAAAGGAGGTTTCTGGGTACCAGCGTCTCATTGATGCTGGTAGATCCTTGTTTTATTAGTGTGTCAGGTGCCTGGTGCTCCAGAAGATTTTTGTCATATTTCCTGGGTTATTTTCCATGAGCCTGTGGAGCAGTTCAAGCGTATGCTGTTTAGACACTCGGGAATCAGTTCTCTTCACATCTCACTTGTGAAATGGGATATTATCTCTACTTCAGAGTGAGGCTTGCAAAATACTCACCTGTCAATTTTGAGTGCCTACCTGAGAACTCTGAGACTGTATTCGCAGATAATGCACTAGCCTTGTTTTGCTGACTTGAATTGCAGTGACCTTTCAACTGTTTGACCTTCTGTGGGTCAACTTGTAGAGTACCAATGGGACACCAAAAAAAAGTAATTTGACTAAACGTTGAAGTATTGGTCAACTCTAGTTCTGTGGTTTCTTTTGGGTTTTTAGTACTAACAGTGAACCTGAAACATTCACGGGCTCACAGAATGGTGGGGGTTGGAAGGGACCTCTGGAGATCGAGTCCAACCCCCCTGCCAGAGCAGGAGCACCCAGGGCAGGCCACACAGCAACAGATCCAGGGGGGGCTGGAAAGTCTCCAGAGAAGGAGACTCCATCACCTCTCTGGGCAGCCTGGGCCAGGCTCCGTCACTCTCACAGCAAAGAAGTTTCTCCTCCTGTTGAGGTGGAACCTCCTGGGTTCCAGTTTGTGCCCATTGCCTCTCGTCCTGTCCCAGGGCACCACAGAGAAGAGCCTGGCCCCTTCCACTTTACCCCCACCCCTCAGAGATTTCTAGACATGAATCAGATCCCCTCTCAGGCTTCTCTTCTCTGGACTAAGCAGCCCCAGGGCTCTCAGCCTTTCCTCACAGGAGAGATGTTCCAGTCCCTTCAGCATCCTCGTAGCCTCCACCTGACTCTCTCTGGTACTTCCCTGTCCCTCTTGAACTGGGGAGCCCAGAACTGGACCCAACACTCCAGATATGGCCTCACCAGGGCAGAGTAGAGAGGGAGGAGTTCCTTTAACAGTGAGACTCTGCCTCTGTTTTACTTTGTACTTCAGTAGCTGAGCTGCTTCCTTGTTTCACGAACCCAACCCAGGTGAAGCGTTTCCTGGCTGTGATGGAGTTTGTGCACAAGCACCTGCAATTCCCATGTGTGAAGCGCTTGACCCTTTATCCCCGTACTATGTCCAGTAAAGATGTCTAATAGTAGCCATTAATCAAATGGTTTTATTTTTAAAACTGTAACAGATCATTTTAGAGTTCTTCTAATAGTTTACTCGGGTTTACTATCTTTGCCGTAAAGACGTGCTCTTCTTGAAAGGCAGCTACAGCTTTTGGGGTGATGTTAACTCTCTAGAACTGAAGTGCTTACTCAGCTTGCTTATTTTGGCCAGCTTGGTGACACGTTTGATACGTGTGTTGTAGGGGAATCTGCTGTGTTCTTGAACTGGGGAACTCATCCGTTGTAACTAAACTCTGGGCCCAGGTGTGAGCCAGTGTTGTCCTGAAACAGCAGCAGGGCTTGTCTCTAAACTTGCAGTGGCACCTCTAACTTCTAGTTTTTGAAGCACTGAAGATTGCAGAAATTTGGAAGCTGAGCTGTCCTTTTACTCATAGTCACTGTAGGTTTTGGACCGGAGATGTGTAAGAGTAGAGAAGGATGTATCAGTACTTTTACACCCCGTAGAGTCTGTGTGTATACATATATATATCTCTCTCTCTAAAAAAAAGCTGCTTGCTCTTTATTCCTGTCCTTGTCTGTATTTAAAAATAAAGCATGAAAAGTGAGTGGAGTGGAAAATGGCAGGTGTTGTCTCCTCGGTGTTTTTGTCCTCACCCTTCTGCTTTTTTAAATTTATCAAGCAGTAGGTTTTAGAAATGCTTTAGTTCTTGCAGAAAATGGGTTCCGAGGCCAGGAACACGGTGTTTGTACACAATGGCCGCTTGGAAAAGCGTGGAAATGGAGATGCGTGTGTGAATAAAAGTGTGCACCGAGGTTGCTCCCAACTGGAAGAGATTCACGGGAGCAAACAATGGCTTCTTGACTGAAATGTGAACCTAAGGTAATAAAAAGAAATACACTTTTTCCACTAGTAAAGGCAGCTGTTAAATTTTAATAAGGGGAAAAAAGACTGCTAGTGGGGGGCTGGAATTTAGCACACTTAGACTTTTTGGCAGGAGGCTGAGGGTAGTGCTGGAGCGTCTTCTGATAGCAACAGCCATCCAGAGCAGTTCTGAAATGGTCTGGCCCGCACCTTTCAGTACTTGTGCTGGCACAGAGTCCTGTGGGACCGTGTGGTGAAGCATCTTGTGAGCTGATGGAGGATTAAGACTAAGCTTTCTTGCCTGGGTTAGTGTTTAACCCTTACCAGTTTCGTGGTACCTTTCACAGTGCAGCTGCACCAGTGCTGCTCTTGGCACCAGTAGATAAAAGAGCTGGGGAAAAGCTGTTCTGTGATACAACTTAGAAATGAAGGTTATGGAAGAAAAAGAATAGCTCTTTCAAAGCTATTTACCTTCCAGGTAGCCGAGGTGGGCATAAAGACAAGAAAGCTGAGGAGGGACTTTTTATGCTGTCGGGTAGTGATAGGCCAAGGGGGAATGGATCCAAACTAGAGGAGGGGAGATTTAGATTGGATGTTAGGAGGAAGTTCTTCACCATGAAGGTGGTGAGACACTGGAACAGGTTGCCCAGAGAGGTGGTGGAAGCCCCATCCCTGGCAGTGTTGAAGGCCGGGCTGGATGGGGCTCTGGGCAACCTGCTCTAGTGGGAGGTGTCCCTGCCCATGGCAGGGGAGTTGGAACTGGATGATCTTCAAGGTCGCTTCCAACTCTGACGATTCTAGGTACAGGACAGTAGCCTTTTTCTTTTGGGTGAGCTGAGTATGTTGTAAAACCCTGGCTGTACGTTCTACTGCTTTAAATGACACACAAATGTCCAAGCTGATGAGTAATTAATTTGGCCAGTGTATGCCCAGTTCTGTTGTACAGTCTTGTGCTTCGCCTGCCTACAGAAAAAGACCAAATGCTTGGGTTTCCTGACATAGAGACAGGAAGGTTGTCCCAAAGTTTTGTCTCAGCTGGGCACTGTAGCTCACAAGGTATGACTTTGGTCACGGGTTGGTTGACTACCTCACAGTAGTGACATGTTCTGTGGGCAAATTATGGCTTTTAGGAGTTGACAACATCATTAAATCAAATAGTTGGTCTCTGCCCTTGAACATGGATCTATTGAGTAGTAAGAGTCTTGAGGGTTTGAGGTTTTTTTGTATTTCTATCTAAGCTTGTGCTCTTTGGCCATTTATACAGAAGCTGGTGTTGGTTTGTGAATTAATAATGAGATACAAGACTTCAGGGTGTGGTATGAAAGAGGCAATGTGAGTGAGCATCCCCAGACGTGTGTTTGTAGAAGGAAGAAACTCATTATAAACCCTTGCTGTGCATGTGGGCTTTCATTATTTTAATTTTTATTAAGCTGGCTTGATTCGGAAGACTTAGAATTGGGCTGACTTGGATGGGAAGCCACTCACTGAAAGACTTGGGGGCTGAGTCTGAGATGTGACTTCATCACTTCTTCACAGTCTAAGGAAAGGTCAAATGCCTTCTCCTCACTGCTTCCTATCTAGTCATGTTTGGAGGATATTTGGTAAGGAGCTAGAGGTCTGGCATGGCCTCTTCAAGCCATTGAAGTCACATCTGTGTGGTGGCTGTTGAATTAGTACTTGAATAATACACACTGGGCTTTCCTGTGGTTTGGGGAGAATGCTGATACATGGGAGGAACGTCAGTATATTTGGAAACTGGAAAAAATGCCTTGAAATTAAAGAAAATAAATGTAAAAGAAAATAATTGTAAAATTATGAAGCTCGAGAAACTGTTCTGAGACTGATGAGATTAGCACAGGGTGTGAAGTTCTTAATGTAGCAGATCGGGGTGTGGAAGAATAGCCAGAACTATTTTTATTGCAATGAGGTTTTTGCCAGCAGAGAACACTTCTTAAATTAGTGATGTAAATTATCATTCATTGTCAGTCTCACTTCTGGGCCTCTTCCATTTGCTTGGTTCAAGACTAGATGTCTTTTTAAGTGAGCATTTTAACAAAAGAGCAGCTGCTAAGACTCAGTAAACCAACTGAAATTTGCAGTGCTGTCCTGAATGTCACACCACCCAATTCCTTTCCTTTTGAGCACAGTCTGAGTGCACAGAAGAGGTTCTGCTTTGGAACGAGCGTTTCAAAATAGGTTCACTTTCTTCCATGAAGCAAACAATCCCAACCTTAGGTGTGAAACTTATCCTTTCATCGTTTTGTGTGGCTCTATCTTAAAATGTGCTGCTCTTCATTTATTTCTTTTTTTTTTTTTTTCCCCTGTGGGAAATTCAAGAGACATCAGATCTTGGTGAGTTTTTTTTATCATCTACTCAAAAAGCAGGATTTGGAAGCCATCTTGCACTTGACCTCTTGAGTTTCCACTTCAGGAAAATGACCTTTTTGAATAATTTGGCCTTATTTGAAGAAAGATGTCCTTCACACAGAAGCTAGCAGACTTTCCTGACAAGGTTCTTAGCAATAGCAGTCTTTATTCAAGCATAATCATCAAAAAAACCCCCAACAAGCTCTTGATTCAGGAAGCTTCAGGTAGATCATAGCACAAAGGGAATGAATTGGGGGAGGGTAGAGTGCAGCCAACCCAGAAGAGCTGATAAACTGGTTCAGTGCCCTCTTAAAGTTGTATCTAGAGGGACTTCTGCCATCCTTCCTCCTACAAACTATTTAAAGCCTGATAGTGTGCTCAAGGTTGGCCTTCTAGATGTCATTAAAATGCACTACCAGAGAGTGTTTCCAGGTGTTCTGAGTTTCAGTTACAGGAAGCCAAGTATGTATCATGGAGGAGATTCTTTATTCTCTCCTTAGTCACCTTTTATTTCAGAGCTTTCTGCTTTTACTGGAAATAGTGCAGCTCACTGGCCCTTTGCTGCGTGTGGTGTCATGTGTGAGGGCTTTTGGTCTCAGTCCCCAAAGAATTTGTAAAATCACAGAACGGTCTGAGTTAGAAGGGACCTTAAAGATGTAGTTCAGTCTCTATCTGGTGGACAAGCAATCTCATAATTGCCACATGGATTGTCCTTGAGTTTCTGTTCCTTCTAAGCATCCAAGTTCTTAGCCTGTGTGAATAGTCTTCTAAACATCCCGAATTATGGTCTGATTGATTGTGTCCAGTTCTGGGCTCCCCGGTTCCACAGGGACAGGGAAATACCGGAGAGAGTCCAACGGAGGCTGTGAGGATGCTGAAGGGACTGGAACATCTCTCCTGTGAGGAAGGGCTGAGAGACCTGGGGCTGGTTAGTCTGGAGAAGAGAAGCCTGAGAGGGGAGCTGATTCCTGTTTCCAAATCTCTGAGGGGTGGGGGTCAAGTGAAAGGGGCCAGGCTCTTGTCTGGGGTGCCCTGGGACAGGACGAGAGGCAATGGGCACAATCTGGAACCCAGGAGGTTCCACCTCAACAGGAGGAGAAACTTCTTTGGTGTGAGGGTGATGGAGCCCGGCCCAGGCCGCCCAGAGGGGTGGTGGAGTCTCCTTCTCTGGAGACTTTCCAACACCCCTTGGATCTGTTGCTGTGTGGCCTGCCCTGGGTGCTCCTGCTCTGGGAGGAGGGTTGGACTCGATCATCTCCAGAGGTCCCTTCCAACTCCTACCGTTTTAGGATTCTAGGATTAAGTAGTTTGTTTTTTTTTCCCTTTTCCATATGGTTCAAGATACATTAAGATTTTTTTTGCCATGGAATTCTGTTCCCAAACCTATTTTCCTTAGCTGCTATCTGAGATTTGAACAGGTTGATATTGCCTTTCGTTTCAGGGGAAAATGGGAGAGGGAGGAATTTTCTGAAAAACCTTATCTTTAAGTGTGTTTAATTTGTTTTTATCCTTCAGAGCCAGCTGGAATGTAGCTATTACTGTTATCTTAACATGCTCTTGTGTTCTATATGATACCTCAGTAGCTGTTGAGAGTCAGTGATTGACACTGGCCTTTCAAATGTGTGTGCTGCATAAGTGACAACTGCAGCTCTGAGCAGCAAACCAGTAAAAGTGGCTGCTC
Source organism: Baryphthengus martii (assembly GCA_013396935.1). NCBI lineage: Eukaryota > Metazoa > Chordata > Aves > Coraciiformes > Momotidae > Baryphthengus > Baryphthengus martii. The sequence goes on along the minus strand of VWZK01016702.1, from coordinate 29,478 downwards.
CTGCTGTCGAGTGACAGACTTGAAGTGGTTTGAATAGGGCTAATTAACTGCAAATCTGATGGAGATTCAAACTTGGGTTTCTGCTGGTTAATTAAAGTCGCCTTCTTGCAAAGGTTTTCAAAGGAATCCACAGATGTAAAGTGAAAACTAAAGAGCTTGTCTTGTGTGCGGACGTTTAATAAAAAATAAGATTAAAAATCTACTTACTGTCCTATCCTTTCATCAGTTCCATTGTTTCCTACCTCAAACAATAACGCCGAGGGAACGTTACCAGAGCTCAACATTTTGTACCTGATGCGTGGGGCTCAAGGGAATCAAGTTGTCAGTAGCACTCCATGTGTTGCTTCACAGCAAGGAAGAAAAAGCTTTGTAGCCCAAGGATGTTTGTTTAAAAATTGAGTTTGTATCTGGAAAAAAGGAAGTGTGTGTACAATGCTGTCTTCTTTGGCCGTGCAGGGAAAACAATGTTCCCAGAAAGTGTGTTGCTTTCTTTTTCAAGCAATCTTCTCCTCCTATCTTGAGGTGGTGATGGGGGGGGAAATGAATGATGGCCCTTGGGCTCTGGTGGAGCCTTGAGCAGTTTGTTTATAACTCCTCTTGAGGAGTTGCAAAGGCTGGATAGCAAGCCCCGTTCTTTGTCTGAAAAATGTAGACTGGTTAAGAATGACTTTGGAGTAATAATTTCTAGGTAAAACTAGTTAAGAAAATTGAAACCATTCTGCCAACTTGTCTTCCTGTGCAGATGCTGCTGCCAAAGCCTAATGGGAAATTCTGCAGCCTTTTTTCCACACTAACTTTGCTTTAAGCAAAACTCTTACACTGTTTGAATAGTCAACCACCAGCAATCAACTGTGATTTTTAAAAAGTGCCAGTCTTTGAAAGATCTTTTTTGGATAGGAAAGATTTTTTTTTATTATTACTTTTTAATGGCTTTTGTACTTAAATAAGAAAATATTTTGCTACAGTGGATCTAAAAGTGTAAAATACTAATAAAGCCTGATTTGAACAACGAATTACCTTTCTGGGGACCCCTAAGGGTTTGTATATTTGATTTAGATAAAGCCATTCCTGTCTCTTAGTTTAAGGTGAAGTCTTTTTGCCTTTTACCCTTAAGATTGAAAGTGGAAACCCAATTGTCAGGTTGTAATTTCCTCCCCACTGAAATTAGAATTGGAACCAAGCTTTTTCACTGAGGGCGAATTATCACTCTTAATTTAGCAGTTTATCCACAGGGGGTAATGTTGCAACTCTTGAAACAGTTATCAAAGTTTGCAATGTAGCAGAAAACATGGCAAATAGTTGGTTTTTCTAAATAAAACCTCTGGCATCCAACTGTTCAGGAACTTCAAGATACCCGGCAACCCTCTGTTCTTTTAAAGCCATTTAAGTGCACAGCTAGATATCTAGATATGATATAGATATAGAAACGTCCTGCCTTTCCTTCAGGTGTAAGATCTTTCACACTGTTAAAAGTTGTTGTTTTGTTTTTTTTCTTTCTGATTAATTTCAGTACTCATCTGAGAAGCTGAACAAAAGTGGCAGCTTGTTCCCTTTCGAAATCACCGGTAAGTTCTTCAGAAGCCTTTAGCTGTGTTTTTCCCGAGGTAATTGGGATAGCGAGCGGCCTTTCTGTTGTAAATAAGGTGAGGGGGATGGAGCCTGCTGCTGCAGAGCCTGCTGGTTTAAGCTGGTCTGTGAACAATAGTGGGAATAGCTGGTTGTTAGTTTTTGTACTTGTGATCTGCTTTGCATAGTAAAAGCCCTTGTAACACTTCTCTTTTTTGGGGGGGGTTCAATATCTGCTGTGGTGTGCAGAAGCACAGCAACGCTGGTTTTGGTGCTAGACATCTCTCCAGGTTCCTCACCAAGCAGAAAGCTCTTGCGTCTCTACGCACCTTCTTCACACGCTTTGCCACCTCAGGTGTCCAGCCTGATGCAAACCTAGAAGCCGAAGTTTTGTGCCTTCCTACCTGTGGGATTTGCTTTCCCCTCCTTGGTCCAATTAGAGTGAGAATAAATGGACATTTTTACTTTTTACTACTTTTTGTTGTTGTCGTCCGTGTAAACCTTGTACTGCTTTAATAAGGGAAGGACTTGAAATTTCGCCTGTTCTCTCACATCTTTAACCGTGGAGGATTTAGGTTTGCTCAGTGGGATTCCCTCTGAAGTGTGAATCTTGGTTTGCAGGAGATTTTGAAAGGACACAGTATTTTATCTGAAATGGTATTTCATCTCAAATACCGGTACCATGTAAACAACTAAAATATATGTGCAATTCCTGAGGTCTGTGGTGCTTTTTTTTTTTTTTTTTAAAGCAAACTAAACCAGCCTCTCATCCTAGGAGAAAGTTTCCTAAGGATTTTTTAAAAATCCGGCCAGCCCAAGCTAGGCAATTGTCCTCCAGGAGATGTGAGGAGTTTGAGACATTATCTGGATCCCATTGTGTTGGCTATTTTCCTTGCATTGAATTATGGATGGTCCCTGCCTTGAAGAGCTTACATGCTTAAGGCAAAGCACAGTATGTGGTTGTACCCATCTGAAAGAATGGAGGAGGAAGGACAGAGGAATTCTAATAAAACATGTTGTTTGAATAGGCCAGCTGTCTGCACAGTTAAATGATTTTGAGACAATAGGGTGTTCTTTAAATAAGATCCAAATAAACAGGATAATCCATGACATACTTTGGGCATGGAACATGTACAACTATTTGGGTTTGCAACTTTTAAAGCTACTCAGCAAATCTTTTATCTGTTGCTTACTCTAAAATTTAAACAGCCGGCTGTAAGAATATACAAGTGTTTAATGTTTAGGCTGTATCTAGATCCTTAAAATAGATGTGGGGAGAAAACTTGGTATTTTACATATTCTTTTTTTTTTTTTTAAAGCTGGGATAAGTGAAACTTACTTGGCTAATTGGTTTAAATTAGCAAATTTTCTAACCAAGCATGAAGCACTGTTAGCTGGCCAACAGTTTTGCTGCTTTTCAATTTGCAAATCCAAAGTCTGCTGTAGTTCTTCTTACACTTCATTGTATAATGTGGAGGAACAGCTGTAAAATGTGCAGAATGTTCTCAAAGAAACGCTTTACAAAAGAGCGAGAGGCTTCGCTGGCAGACTGCTTTTAACCCAGCCCTGCCACTTCAGATGAGAAGTTGTGCACCGTGGCTTCTATCTGTATTCACAGTGAAACTCCCAGGAGGTTCTTAGGGATACTTATTTTATGCACTGAATTAAGATTTTTTTTTTTTTCTCCCTGCTTACACTTTGAATATGAGCAAAAAAGGAAACAGTCTGCAGTCCAATTCAACTTTATACTGTTTCTAATTTAAAGTGAAGCTTTTCACACCACAGAATGTGAACGCCCAGCTCTTTGAAACTTTTATTTAGTAAGGTGTTCTTAATAGAAAAGAATAACAGCCAAATGAAGGACAGCAGTCTGTGAAGAGATCCTGCTCTTTCATTTAAAAAAAAAAAAAATATTCCCTGGTGGGTTCTCACATTTCTTGTTAATCCTTTTTGGTTGTACCTTGGGTTGTTTGCTGTTACAGGTTTGAATTGCAGTATTAGGAAGTAGGTAAGGAAGCCGTTGCTTGCTAAGAAGCACAGGAATAAGTGTTAACGAGGTAGGCTTGTACTAGAATGCCTGGATTGACTTCTGAAATACTTTGGCCTTCGTGTTTTTGGAATTTTCCACCTCTTCTGAAATGACTACATAACGATAGTGTAAAATTTTAAGCTGGCTATTTATAGCTCATCCTTCTAAGCTTGAGTTTGATTCGTGGGCGTACGTTAAACTAGGTTTAAAACACGTTAGCTCTTTCTTTTGCGTCTTTCACCTCCTGTGTTTCTTTCATTTTCAGAAGAGAGTCCCTGGAAAGCTTTAAATGGGGGTTGCCCAATTCCGACGGAGGTGACAAGGAATTCGGCTTACCCTTTCCCAGTGTGCCCGTTCAGCACCGGCACCGCCAGCCACGGCAGCCTCCAGTGGCAGCAGGAATCTTCCAGCCCCTCTATGGTCTCAGGATGGATAAGCGAATTAAACCTGAACGAAAACTCGGGTCAGCCCTTGGCGCCGCCGACCAAACGCCACTGCCGGTCCCTCTCGGAGCCGGATGAGCTGGCTCGCTGCCGGTCGCCCTGGAAACCCGGCAGTTCCAAGGTTTGGACTCCGGTGTCCAAGAGACGGTGTAATAGCGGCGGCAGCGCTACCTTGCAGCGCTGCAACAGCCACGGGAGCGCGACCTTGCAGAGAAGCACGAGCATCAGCCTGCCCCAGAACATCCTGTCGCTCAACAACGTCTTCACCGTCACCAACTTCAACACGTCACCGGTACCCAGACCTTCCTCCGCCAGCAGCGGCTTCGTGGACAGTAGCGAGGGCAGCACGAGCTCGAGCACCCGCTGGAATTCCGGAGGCCCTTGTGACTTTAACCCGAGGCGCCGGCTCTCCCTGTCCCAGGAGCACATCACCGAGACGGGGAATCTCTTGCCTTCAGCCAACAGCACTCCCACCTCCACGCCCGAGCTCAGCCGGCGCCAGGGCTTGTTGAGGTGCCGCTCGCAGCCTTGCGTCCTGAACGAGAAGAAGAGCCGGCTAAAGCGCCGGCGGGAGGAGGACGTGCGGTGGAACAGGCCCTCCTTAGACTTTTTTAAAATGACACGGGTGAGATTTTACTTTCCTCAGTGTGTGAAGGGAGCTTTTTGCAGAGAGGCTGTTTCTAGGTGAAGTGATTTCTAGTTGTCGCAGATTCATTCGTCTTCCTGTCCTGATGTCACCTCCTGTGTGACCTACCCTGGGTGATCCCACTCTGGCAGGAAGGTTGGACTCGATCTTTCGAGGTCCTTTCCAACCACTAACTTTCTGTGATTCCAGCGGTAGAGCAGGCTTTCTATAGCTGCTGCTATAACCTATAGCAGCTTGCTTTTTGCTCCCAAAACTCAGCTCTTGAAGTCCAGTCTGCTTGATGTAGAGTGTAGAGATGCCTGAAGAAGAGGTTGAAGAAAAATGGCTTGTTTTTAAAATGCAAGGAAGCTGTGGAGAAGGAGGAGTAGACAGAGTAGCTAAGAGGTTATGCCAGTGTGTTCCCAGAGAACAGGGGGCAAGAACTGCTAAGTCATCTTGGTGCAAATCTCTTTGCTAAAGCCTTCCCTTTGTGGTTTGAGTAATTCTGTAAAGCTAAATAAGAGCAAACTAAACCCTATATAAGAGAATTTGACTAAAGCCGCTGCTCCTGAGCAGTCAGAAATAGAAATGTGTTCTAGTACACCAACTGCAGGTGCTCCAGCTCAATGGAGAGGTGTTTTCCTCTAGTTATTCAGAATTCTACTTCCCTACTCATGCGAAAGTAAAAATACTGATTTAAAAACTAGTCAGCTTCAGGTTGTGCCCAGACTTTGCACGTAAATGAGCTGTGCTTCTGCCTTTGTGTTTTCAAAGCCTCTATATCCAGAGGCAATGGCTACAGTTTAAAACTGAAGATGCTCATTTATTTACTTTCTATAGATGTGAAATGGAGTCTTGTGTTACAGTTAGAGAGCACTTTATGCTTCTAAGAATCTCACCTCCTGCCTTAGTAGATACCGAACTCGGGAGGTTTGGCCTGAGTAGATCTGCAAAGAGGAGTAAGGAGTAGGCAGTTTGCAAAGCTAGCAATAAAAATGTGATGAAAAGCAATAGTTCTGCACCAGTGCCCCTGTACTTCAGGTACTGGGATGAAGAAAGGCTGACTAGGATGGGCTGATTGCTTATTGGGGTGGGTGATTTGGTTGGCAAGCCAAACAGGATGATCTGATTGCTTATTGACCAGGCTGATAACCACTTCTGGTCTAGATAGAACGAGACGCCGTTGGGAGTTTTGGTGAAGATGCAGGTTTGGTGGTTACTAACTGAGGAGATCTTAGTTAGCTGAGGAGGAGGAGAAGGAGGTCTTACCTTTTCCTCTGTATTAATCACTACTGAGATAAGTTTGCTAATCTCCTCCAGAATTTTGCCTTTTGCCTGCCTGTGTGGTCCAAGGCAGGTGTCGTTATTTAAGCTGAATGTAAACTTTAAGTCCTGCTCCCTTTTTTTTTTGGCTGGACTCACTGTGTTCTCCAGGCTCTGGAGGTGAGATGTGGTCATTTCAGGATGGCAGAATAGTTTCAGTTGCTCAAACGTGATACCTTCTCAATAATCCATGAGATAGTGTTGATGGAGAAGAGCTGATATAGCCCATGTCTATAGAAAGTTTTTTTGGCCGGATTTGCTACTGAATTGAAGAGCCCAGGAGACTAATATTCAGCCAGTCTTGATGACATTTCTCTGTAAGACCTGTTTGGAAATGATGGGCTTGTGATAAGCTGAGTAGTTTTATGCAACAAAGTTCATTCTGCAGTGTCAAGGCCTGATGTTTTTTTTTCCTAGCTGTTTCACTAGAATCTTCCTGTAAAGATACTACTGTGTATTTAATCCAAGGCACAAAATACAGCTTGGAAATAGATCTGTTTCCAAGCATACTAATCTTTAATGAAAACATCTGTTTAAAAAAAAAACAAACTAGGCAAGTACTGAAAACATTTGAAGTAACAACTGAATTGCCTTCAAGAAATGTTGGGTTTTGGTTTTTTTTTTTTTTTAGAATGACAGCTTGCTTACCCATTTCATTGTTAGAAGTCTTATATTTCTTCCTTCCCGTGCCCCAAATCCAGGCAAACGTAAATGCCCTGAAACTTTTATTGTGGCCCTCAACATTTCTCTCAAACACAGTTGCTGCTGTGCAAAGTATTCTAAGCTAATACTACAGAAGACTTGTTTTGAAGTGTCGTGCAAGGAGCTGTGGATGTGTCCTATATCTGCGTATAGCTCAGGACTACGCTGAGGGGAAGTTCAGTAAGACCTCTCTTTCATGTATCTTGATGGCTCCTTATTGTTTCCAAAAATGTTTTTTTTCCCCTGTGATTTCAAATTCACTTATAAGTTAGTTTATGAAAGACCTATGTGGAAAACAATTGCTTTTAAGGACCTTTTTTTTTTTTGTTGTTCTAAGCTTTGCTGCAAATATTCCAGTGTCCTCAAATCTTCCTTAAGCCAAACTTATCAAGCACTTGCTCAAAACCAGGTCAGTAATTAGATAATTAGTATTGCTTGGGGAGAAATTAACTCATAGTTGACCCATGTTGAGACAGATCTGAAGGTGCTGGGAAGGGACAATTCTTATTTTCCATGGCAGAGCTTTCTTGGAGCCCCAACGGCCTGAACAGAGGAGTTTTGGCTCTGCAGCCATTTCTGCCAATGCTCTTGAGTCCTGAGAGGTCGGCTCTGAAACACCTGCCAAAGTTGCTTGAAGTTTCTCAGCAAGGAATTCTCAAATCAATAGTTATCAGAACTAAATTTTTTATTGACTTTAACCTGAAGGAAGTGCTGTTATAGCTGAATGAAGATGTCGAATAGCTGTGCTTGGGTGAAACTTTCAAGGGAGAAGGGGAGGAAAGGTGGTTATAGGTTGATATTTTGCTGGTGTTAGTTTGGTTGGTTTGGGTTTTTTTGCATTGATGACCATTTCTAGTACTCAGCTAGTAAAAAAAAAAAAATTACATGATGGTTACTGCTTCCGTCCCTACTAATTTGCTAAATATAAATGCTAGAAAATAAAAATTCTGACCGTAAATGTCATTGCTTTTAACGCTTAAGAGCTCATAGGTGAGTAAATTCAGATTATTATGTCCTTATAATCAAGGACCAGTTTCTTTACTTGTTCATGGCTTGTTCCTTCCATCGTTGCCTCTTTAATATTCTACTTTGTGCCTTTATTTAAAAGAAGGAGAGAAATCGAGCAGCTCTTAACGCACTAACTGTTTATTTCTGTGTACTTGCATTTGATTTTCTTCTTTCACAGACCTCTACACTTCACTGTTACTCCTCTGTTTTACATTTTATGCCACCTTGGAAAAGCATCTCCAGTTCTCGTGGCGAACACTACATTAAAACTCGGTAAAAAGAGTAATTCATGTATCTAGAAATAGATTGAAATGATCAGGCAGGCTGCTGGACACCCCTGCTTAGCTCTCACATAGTGCTAAATGTTGGAAGGATCTTTTTCTGGACTCGAAGCTGAAAATGCAAACTTGTCAAACTTCAGACCTTCTAGAACATGAAGACAGCTGTAAAAACAAGTGGAAAAGACCGTAGGAAAAGATAACAAAATACGATAGCTGTTTTCAGCCCCTGAGGACTCAAAATTGCTCTTTCTGTTGGGCTGCGTCTGCAGGAATAACTGCATGAGGTGTAGAAGGGCAGAGCAGTGTCTGTGCCTACTCAGCGCTTGTTGGCGGTCACCCAGGTGAGAAGCTGGCTGGTAAGGAGGGCTGGGAGTTCTTCCCTGCAGCGGGCACCTCGTCACCCGGGCATTTCAAGATGAGGAGGATAGAAATGCTGCTTTACTGAAGAGGAGTCTGCTGGCCTTTTTCCAGTGTCCTCCTTTGTGAGTTACGTCAGGCAATCCTCAGGTGCCATGAGTGAAAAACGGCCAAGAGATTGCACCGGTTTTAGTTCTGGTTTAGTTCAGTCTCCTCTCTACAAGGAGGACATTGAGGAACTAGAGCGTGTCCAAAGAAGGGCAACCAAGCTGGTGAAGGGTCTGGAGAACAAGTCTTATGAGGAGCAGCTGAGGGAACTGGGGTTGTTTTAGTCTAGAAAAAAAGGAGCTCAGAGGAGACCTCATTGCTCTCAGCTCCCTGACAGGAGGTTGTAGAGAAGTGGGAGTCAGGCTCTCCTCCCAAGTAACAAGCGGTAGGACAAGAGGAAATGGCCTCCAGTTGCACCAGAGGAGGTTCAGGTTGGACATCAGGAAGAGTTTGTTCACCACAAGGGTTGTCAAGCATTGGAACAGGCTGCCCAGGGAAGGTATTTAAGAGTTGTGTAGTCTTAGTGCTGAGGGATGTGGTTCGGTCAAGGGCTTGTCACTGCTGGGCTAATGATTGGACTTGCTGATCTTAGAGGTTGTTACAAATCAAGGCAATTCAGTGTTTTTCAGCATGTAAGCAAGTTTTACTGTGATAAGGACATTTTAATTCTGTTACGAATCACAGAATGTTAGGAGTTGGAAGGGACCCCAAGAGATCGAGTCCAGCCCCTCTACCAGAGCAGGAAACCTAGAGTAGGTCACACAGGTCAAACACCACACAGTAGTTTGGAGTCTGACTGATTGTTAACATTCTCCTGCTACTCCTCCACCAAAGCTGTGGGGTGGAGTTGCGACACACACACACAAAAAAAAACCAAAACCAAAAAAGAAACAACTTGGTATCATGCTTAAAGAAAACAACCTCAGACTTCTTTAACGTGTTCTCTGAAGTGGTCTTTGGTCTGTTTAAATACTTGATAGAAAATAGCAGCCTTTCTGAGAATGAGGAGTGTTTTCAACTCTTAAGTGCTGTGACATCTTGGGCATTAACATCAGGCTGGATAAGACAACACAATGAAGAGATTTTTTATGAATCTCTAAACAATGAAGGAACTCAAGGACTGAAGTTGTGATTTCCTAGCCTAAGGTGCTTCTGTCATCTTAGAAAGGCTCTAAAGTTGCCTGGATTTTTATACTAGAGGGTGTTCTTGGGACCGAGAGAGATCTGAAGTGCCACCCCAGGTCAGGCCGTGCTGGGTGGCCTGGCAGCCTGCCCAACAGACCAGCTGCCGTGGGACACACAGGAACCATCAACCTGCAATGTGATATTTCCTCCAGCCCCATGGCCTGGCTTCTGCCCTGCCCCTGTGTGCCTCCGGGGAGCCTCAGAGTGTGCCTCGGTGGTTCAAACTCCAACAACTACTGATAGGTCTATTTTCTGTTGATAATCTGTTCTTTGACCCTTTGTCTTGAACCTCCACGATATTCCACAGCAGTTTAGCTGTAGTAAACTCTTTTCACCATCACCTTCTCCAAACACCTGAATATTTTGTTTGTTTTATTTTGTTGGAGTTTAAGGTCTTGAATCAGCAAAACACCTGACTGATTTTGATCCTTCAAGTCAATTGAGCTTAAATTGTCTCTGCTTTATGCTTATTGACTTTATTCTTCAGGTCACAGTAGGTGGCTCTAAATAGCAATAAGGGCTTATCACAGAAGATAGCATCTAAGTCATAAAGACTTGTCAGCTCTGGCCGGAACAGCAAGACTAGTCTCACTTAGGTATGAAGAGAGTTGATAGTGATTTCCACAGCAGCTTAAAAATGTACACAAAGTAGGGATGCATGGTGGGGATGGGTATATTTCCCTGTTTCCCCGAAGGGGTGTGATGAGGAGGCAGCATTTTATGAGGAGCAGAAGACCTCAGGAGTGCTGTGACTGAACCCAGATCATGCAGGGATTTTCTTAGTTAGAGAGCTCTCCTCATCTCTCTTGAGGAATCTCTGCACCTGCTGACTTGGATTTTACACTTTGTGGGGGCTAGTTGGGAGAAGCCGATGTGAACAGACACGAGGGTGATGTGATACGAGTTATTTTAGGCATCTAAACCGGGGTAACAAAACCTGCGGTTGGTGCCTGAGAACTATTAGGCCGTTCATTTCTTTTTGGTGCTCTTTGAGGTCGTTTGTAATGGTCAGTCTGCAGGCAGGTAACTGAATTAGCAGTGCTGTGACCTCGCTAAGATCAAGCAAAATAAGCTCTGAAGTAATTTCCTTGATTCTTTAAATTCTTGTCCTGAAAATTTTCAGGTATGCCCTGTTAGATGTAGTTCCAGTAGATTCGTTCACTTGAATTATGCTGAACCCAAGTGGGTTCATGTCCCCAGGGTGCACAAGTCAAACCCAAGGAAAGGAAAAGGAAAGCCAGCAGCATACACAGCATTTATGGGGTGAAGTAGCTGCTCACCTGCATTAGGCTTTTCCCAGGCTGCTGTTTTAGCACCTTCAAGATAAAGAAGGGATACGGAGAGCCCCTGGCAGTGCTGGCAGGGTAAGCTGGGGGTCAAACCTGGCCTGGCTAAAGTAGGTTAAGCACCGGCTCACGAAGCCCATTCAGATTGTGTTCTCTAAATAGTAAGCATCTTGCTTTAAATAATTTGAGATGCTTATGTAAAGCTTTTCTCTTAGAGCCTCCTGTCAAAATGGGAACAAGCAGGTTATTTGGGGTAGATGGATTTTCTGCTTGTGGATGCAGTTAAGTCGGCAAAGGCTGTTCCCTGCCCAGCACACTACACTTGGGTGCTGTACTTACTACAAGTCTTAATCACTTAAGCTCTTATGATGCTCATGCAAGATGTAGTATAGCATCTCTTGGGCAGAATATAGGTCTGCTTTGCTTTTGGTTTGTGTTGTTTTGGTTTTTTTTCTATCTGTCTGACGCTTTGCAATGCAGTGACACGACGTGCACCGCTGCTTCTCGGATAAAATAGATGGTAGATGTTCTTGTGCTGTGGGGGGGAGGGATCTTCTGCTTCTTCTGCCTGTGGCAGTTGGTGTCTGGTTTGTGGGAAATGCAATACAGATGAGCTCTGTGTAGGGAAGAATTGGACAGGGGGTTGATTTGAATCAACAAAACGGCAGCAAATGTAAATAAGCAACATGAGTAAATTTATTAGTCATTTCCCTTTGTAGAAGATTAAGGATCAAAAAGAACAGCTATGAATGAAGCCATTGAGGCAGGGACAGAAGTTTGGTTTTTGTTTGAGAATTGTTTGAACCTATCCCTAGGGGAACCTTTAACTTGACATTTGAAAAATGGAGAGCTAATCTTGGCCTACCTTTGCTTTGAAAAACACTTCTGGGCCTTTTTTCTTTCTTTTTTTTTGATTCCCATGGTAGTAATTTCTGTAAGTGAACATAAACCAAGAAAGCAAAAGATAACATGATTCATATTTCAAAAGGCATGAAGTAATTGAAGCTCAGTGATCAGAAGCCTCGTTCAGAGAAAAGAAGCTGGCTATCAAACTGGTCCAGCTAAAGGGTTTAAATCCCCTCTGTGTAACTCTGGGCATAAACTTAATTTATAGCTGAAAAGAAATAGTAAGCCATGGATCCTACAGAAAGCGTCTCTCCTCTTTGCCCATGCGTTGTGCCCCTACAAGCAAGAGGCTAAAGACTTGAGCATTTCCAAAGTGTGGTTGTTGTTTTTGTTGTGTTGGGGTGGGTTTGTTGTGTTTGTTGCTGGTTTTTTTTTCGCATGAAGGGCAACCTCATGACTTGGAGGACAGCTGTTGTAATGGAAATGGACACAATAAGATCCTTGTAGGTTTTTCTAAGCTTCAGCAGAGGGAAAATAAACTGCTGCTATGCCTGTAGGATTTTGAGCAATGAAATGCAAGCCAACTTTGATCTGCTGGAGGCTGGTCAAGCTATTATATTTATTTATTCATTGCCAATTCATTTAGAGACTAGAGAATTGCTAAGATTGGAAAGAACTGCCCTTTAAAGGGGAACAGGTATTTGGAAGGTTTGAACAGTTCCTTGAGATGCCTGCTCTCCTGTGGCATCCATTGAAGGGAAAGAGACTTTTTGAGCAAACTTCAGTGACAGTCCCAGCACTGCTGTCCTTGGGGAAACAGCCACAGGTACCCTTGAACTCCTTGGGCCTGTCTCCCTGGATAACAGGTGGCTAGTAAACTTCAAAGTATTTTGGCTTGGATTGTAGGTCAATATGCATCTATTATATAGTGTGATTATGCCTCCCATATCCTCAAGTTAAATGAGAAATAATGTACAGTAGTTTAAGTCTGAGTGACTCTTTATTTACACTTGGGGGGTTATCAATCTGTTAAAAAAAAAACCCAAACAACTGTGGAAATTATGGGTGAGGAAGGATGTTTGAAATCATTTTATGTAGTTCTCTGATGCATGATCACTTCCCACTATATCTATTTTTTTAGTATTTGGTCCACTGTAGCCTTTTAACTGCCTCCAAGAATGTGGTTTCCTTAGCAGATAAAGAGCCTTCTGTGGGAAGTTTCATTTAAGCTGTGAAACTCACTTAAGATAGCGGCATGTATTTTTGGATCCGTTTCCTACTGTCATAATAATATTTTATGGAAGCAAAGCTTCAAATTTAGCTTCCTGGTCCTCTGGTTGATGAAAACATATGAGCTCTCTTAGGCTCTGTTTGAAAGCAGCTTCTGCAGGAGTGGGAAGAGGGCCAGCAGGTATTAAGTATGGTGTCTAGAGACTAGGAATCTGTATCCAGTTATTCTTATCGGGTTTGTGAAAATGGTAGGAACGGTTGTGCTTTTTGCCTGGAATATTTTGTTTTTAGGAGAGATAGAGGAATTACACATGAGCAGGAGTTCTTGCTGCAAGACCTAAGAGTCAAGAATTAAGGCTTCTTGTGGAGCTTTCTGAGGACTTGAGTAGGACCAGCTAAAGTGGTTAGATCTCCATTTCCAGTCAAACATTTAGACTGTTCCTTTCACTAATAGTTACACCTTTTAATAATTTAAAGCTCATCAAAGTGCTCTGGTAAAATAGGTTAATCAAAATGAATATCTTGTAGAAAGTGATGAACCTTTTTTCAGTCATCTTACGTTTTATTTCTTCTTGTTTGTGAAGTGTTTATACAGACACTGCTTCCTGTGTTGAAGTTACGTTGAAAACAGCAGTTGATTTTTTTTTTTTAAACTTAAAAAAGCAAAAATAAAATATTCCTTAACCTGTATTTCATCAGAACAGAAAGCCAGTATTCCTGTGAAGAAGTGCATAACTAATAAATGAAGTTAAAAAACAAACACTTAAAAAACGAACAAAAAAAACAACAAAAAAAAGCAGACTCAAAACAAAACTCGGACAAAATCAAACAAATCATCGCAACGTTATTCTGTTACAAATTAATAGAGGGGAGAGATTATATGGAGAGGTGTGTAATTCAAATGATGTTTTCCTTCTTAAAATAAGATTCCCCAAGAGGAGTGAGCAGTCACTTGGCACAGGAAAGCCAGTGCTGATTCCTGACTGTGAGGAAAGCGAGCCCTTCCCTCTGCTGGCTCTGTGCTTCCACGTGGGCTCTCAGATGTTTGGGCTCAGAACTAGGAGTAAGTAGCTCACCGAAGTTTGAAGACAGCTTTTTAACCTTGTTAGGAATCTGTATTTTCCACTGGGTTTGATGTTACTATCTGACAACCGGTTACGAGTTTGGATTTTGTCGTTTCGGGTGTAGTTGCGTGGCTGTTTCATCCTTCCCCGCTGAAATCGCTGAACTGCACCAAGCTGTTGTGTGAAAGTAACGTGGGAAGTCTCTAAATTTTTCTATTTCAGGAGTGACTTTGTTACCATCAGTTAGAAGGCTTATCTATAATTACCAACACTGCGGCGTTTGAAAACCAATGTTTGTTTTCTGTAAGCAAGGTTACCCCCATCCCTTCCCAGATGGTTTTTAATGTGAAGCGCTTGAAATTCTTGTGGCTTTTTGTTTGTGTTTTTTTTTTTTATCTGGGTATTATGCTTAATAACAAGACAACATAACAAGACAAAGTTTTAACTTCTATTAATAAGTTTAGATGCTGTACTGGGTGAAATCACAATTACTTCGGTACAGAGGGCTGAGTCGTTCACCAAAATGTGTGTAGCGGCGTTGCCCAAAGACAGCCTTTGTGCCGTGACTGACTTCAGGAGAGCTTGAGGTGCTTGATGGGGATGTGCAGGGACTTAAGCATGGGTTTTAATTCTTCAGTGTGCTGGTGTGACTTCTTGTGGAAGGGAGGAGACTCTGGGTTCCTAAAATGAAGATACTAGACTGTACTGTTCTTTCAGGGGAAGGTAAACAGTGTAAACCTTTCTAAATTTTGGCTGTAAGAAAGGTAGGTCAGGTTCTAACGTCATTTGACAGTGAATCTCTTGACTCTCAGGATGCCAGATGACGCTTTGGTGCGTGGCTGGTGAACTGACTTGTCTGAGCTTTGCTTGTAAAACTTGTGGGCTTTATCCGAGCGTGTGTAATGTGTAACGCGGCTCAAAATGGGGAAAAAAATGCCATGGTTTTAATTGTCAGAGACACTGCCCTGTGGAATTAACTTTTCCTTTGAGCAGTCTGTGTGAACGTTTCTGCTTGCACTAGGTGTAGCTGATTGTGTAAGTTGTCAGGGTTTCCTGGCAGAGCAGTGCTAACAGCAGAGTGCAGTTATTACAAAAGCAAATGTAGGAGACTGTTTGGCAGTGGACTGGATTGATGAGTTTGGATCCTCTTTGCTTGATGATACATGTTGAGTCCAACAAATTAAACTGGGAAAGATGTCTGTTTAAGGCTTTCGGTATTTTTTTCCTTTCCTTTTGAAAGAGTGATTTCTCATGAAGTAGCTGCGTCTCTGATGACAATTACTTTTGCCATACCAATTTTGTGAACCCCACGTTCAGATAGTTAAACTGTTGAATATGCCTGGAAGAAAAGGGGCATCCTTAACCAAATACGAAACGAGATAAGTTGAAGCTACTTCTTGTCACCTTCTTCCAAATTCATTTTGAATCTGGGAGACAATTGAGATTGAATAGGACAAGGGGGAGTCTCAACAAAGTGCTTATTGGCAACTTGAAGCTATTGAAACTCTTTCTTTCCAGAAAGTTCCATGGGAGAGGGGGAAAGTTAAATGGCATCTTTCCTTGTTCTGAATTACAGCTTCTCCTTCATCACTTGCTTTAGTCTGTTTGTTTAGTTACATAGAATCATGGAATCCTAGAATGGTAGGGGTTGGAAGGGTCCTCTGGAGATCGAGTCCAGAGCAGGATCACCCAGGGCAGGCCACACAGCAACAGATCCAGGGGGGGTTGGAAAGTCTCCAGAGAAGGAGACTCCACCACCTCTCTGGGCGGCCTGGTCCAGGCTCCGTCACCCTCACATAAACGATGTGCTAATTGTAAAACACTTCATTCTTTTCACATCCACTCCTGTGTAATTTTAAGTTTGGGTTCTCCAAATCCTTGAATTCTGAATGTTGATGTCTTAATGTTCTTAAGCAAATGCTGATGCGCGAGGCCTTGGTGATGGTGCGTTAGCTTCTCTGAAGCTCTGCTTTCCTCTGACCATCCTGTAGCACGACGCTCGGTCTGCTTTGAAACTAAGGAGGTTTTGGTTATGGAAACCACTTGAATATTTGTTTTTCCCTTTCCTCACTCCCCTTCCCTTGCCACCCCTGTGGTTTGAGTTTTGTATGAGGAGGACTCAGAGGAAGGGAAGCTGAATTCCTTTTCCTTGTTTTCCTCTTTCAAATACAATGGTGATTACAGTGTCTGTGTGCAACAGGCGTTATATTTTTGGTGAGAATGTTTTGTCTCAAAGCAAGTGAGTCATCTTCTGGCTGCCAAGCTTCAGAAAATGACAGTTGTTAAGAACTTTCCATATGAGGAAGCAATAACAGATTTGTGGGATGGCTAATGAGTAGTAGGTAATTAGTGTCCTGCTCCTGCTAAGCTTTAGTATCTAGCAGGTATTTTGCCTTGTAGTGGGCTGGTTTAGAGAAACATTTCTACCCAGTTTATAATCTGACCTAATATATGAAGCCTTTATGTCAGTTTTTTATACTGTGGTATAAAAGCAATGGGAATTGCTCTCCCAGGGTTACCTGTAGGGTGTTGTGGTTTTTTGTTGTTTTTTTTTTTGTTCCCTTGATTCTTGTGAGTTTATTCTAGGGCAGCAGAGATTCTTTTTAATGGATTAAATGTCAATCATTGTTATAGTTTGGGAGTCAAGCGACGATATATTTTGCCTGTATGAAGCTAGTGCTACATGCACACCACTTTTTGACTTAAATGAGCAGGAGAGGTCTCCTTGACAGATTAAAGATTATTTTAAAATTGAAGCTGGATTAGGGCACCCAATTACTTTTGAGATAATGAACTTTACGTAGCTTTAGCATAGTTTAAAAATATGATGCATAATTACTTCAAGCTGGAAGCTTCCACGTGGCAATATTGGGCTTCTTTTGAGTAGCCTGGGTGCTTAATCATCACAGGTCCCACTTTCTATTAAATGAGTGTCCTGCCTATCGCAGCACTTAAAGGCTCTACTGAGCTTCAGTGGTCTTCTGAATCTGAGCTATTTCAGTGCCCTGGTGATGTTCATCAGATAGCTCTGTGCTTGGAATAAAACTAGTAAAGTTCCTTGGTAGTTGGCTGTTACTGATGAAGATGTTTTGACACCGAAGCTGTTAATTTTGGTAACTTTTCCAAGGAACAGCCATTTTAAGAAGGAATGCTTCCAGAATCGATGTCTGGGTGTGGTAGCGCAGGAGAGCTTCTCCTAAGACCTCTAGGGCACATCTGAGGCTTGTTGAGTAGTCTCAGACTTCTGGGAACAAGTGTTGCTCTCAATGACAGATCCTTCAGGCAGGACCTTCAGCCTCTACAAGGCTTGAATTTGAGTTTACACTTAATTTTTCTAATCCTGGTTTAAGAAAACAGGCTCAGTAAACTGAGACATGTTTGGCTGTGGTGTAAATATAAATCCCTGAGAGATTCTGCAGTTTAAGTTACTGGAGGTGTAATGCAAGTGTTAAATTTGATATTTTTACCACTTTCTACCATTAACAAGGTGAATCATCTGGATAACATTAAAGAAAAAAAAGAGAAGGGGAGTGTTGCTGTCCATCTAGGGCTCCATTTCAGATACACCAGAGCTTGGATAATCCAGATCTCGTGTAATTCCCCTTTTCATTATGAGGAAAAAGCTCCTTTACTTATGGCTCTAATTGCTAATTAATGAGGTCCTGAAGTTGTTAAAAATAGCTTTTTAGGTTGAGCAATATTAAAGGGGAACATTTTAATTTTTTTTCCAATCTTGCACCTTAAATGATGTCGCTGTCAAGAACAGACTGAAGTTTTCCGTACTGAAACGTAACTGATAACTGTGTTCTAAACCAGAGCTGTACAGGTCAGAAGGTTTTGTGAAGAAGTGGCCTTGTGTTTTGGTTTTTTTTCTAACTGCAGAAGAGTATTTTTCTTGACCTAGTTATTTTTTCAAAGACAAGTTACTGTTTTTCTTACCTTGAACGTTGTTGCCTGAAGAGGTTATTCTGATGGTTTGACACAGGGTTCGGAGAGCCTCTAGTCTTCGCCTCTGTTAGCAGTGAATTGGGACGTTATTCTGCCCAGCTGTGTTCTAAAAAAAAAAATAAAAATAGTGTAAGTACTGAAACTTGAAAAGCTCCTTCAGTAACTGGCCTTAAGAAGGCAGACCCTTCTGTGTAGGCACGTAAGACTTTTTCTTCTAGGACAAATCTTACATGATGTGACGCTGAAGTATGGAACTGTTCTCCTGGGGCTCAACATTTTTGTCCAAGGGCAGTTAAGCATCCTTAGAAACTTTATGTCTGCGTTTACTGGAAATGAGTAAACCAGGGGGATGCCTCCTGACTAGTTCCACGTGGTCTAAGAACACTTTTCCTCCAAAGTGTCGCCAGCTTCTTCCTCCGTTACGGGATCTGCGTGTGCTTATGGGTTATAAGGAAGCTACAGGCTATTATTTGCTGCTCTTGTCCCCCCTCCAAAGGAAAGAGAACTTAAGAGAAGTGAATGTTGGAAGCAGGAAGAAGAATTCTTACTACTCTGGGAGACCAGGGCACATGGTGAATTAGCTTACACAACTTGCCACTCTTCAGGTTCCGCTGTTTGTACATTGCTGCTCTGGAAGTCCCCTTTGGCTTTGCTGGTCTGCCTCGCTGTGCTGCTTTCTGTGTAGGGATTTTTCAAGTCCTTTGGTCCACTGTCAAAATTCTATTTAGATTCCTTTGTAGAGAATAACCGCCCAGAGAACCAGCTGTGCCTCCTGGTGTTGAGCATCGCTAAACCCCGCTCCGTTTTAGTTATGGCAGTAAGAAGTACTCTATCTTCTACCAGAAAGAGCCAGGGTTCTCTTTGACCATCGTCTGCGTGGTGACATGGTCACCTGATGGTAGTATCTGCAGTTTCTATAGAAATACACTGAGCTTATCCTGGGCGAGCATAGAACCTGCTCTCTGCAAATCACTGAAACATTCCCTGACTAGTTAGGCTTGAGTTCTGATGAGCCTGGTGTTTACTGGATGGCTCAGGCATAGCCATGGTGTGTTTGAGGGTCAGGCCTGAGAGCATCTGTGAAGCCGTGTGAACCCCCTCAATATCCTCGCCCGTCATTCCCTCCCAGATGCTGCTGTTGTAACAAAAGGGTCATCCTTCTGATACCCAGATTAGCTCAGATGAGATCATCTTCATTGAAATGTGGTCATCCTTACAAGCCACAGCAAGTGCTGTTACAATTACTTCTATTTATTTTTTTTAGTGAACAGATTTCCACAGTGCCCGTGGTTCTGAGTCGTTAACGTTGCTCTATTAAACTGTAATCCACTTAGCGTGGTCCTGGCTTTTTCTTAGTGCATATTCTGAAAAATGAAGACCTCTGGGGAGCCCTGATTCAAGTTCCACAAGTAGGGTGTATGGCTCAGTCAGCAGCCAGATGATAGTGGCAAAAGGGTGAAAACTTCCCAAAAGTTCTTGTTCCCAAAGAGAATTTGGGCATATATATCTTCTTCTTTTTTTTTTTTTTACTGCTGTCAGCAGTTTGACAATCTGGAAGCTAGTGCCTTAAAGCTATGGGTTAAAAAAAGCATCCTTTTTTACTTCAGGAGGAGGTGCTGGCATTTGAGAGGGGGAGGGAAGGAATCTGTCCTCTGCAGCCTTTTTAGTTTGTGTTCTAGGACTATGAATAGCTTTCAATGCCTGTCTCTTCCAATTATTATTTCTCTGAGCAGCACTATTTGTAAAACTGATATTGGAAACCAAAGGCTGTCTCAAGAATGTCTCTTTTTCCAGCGTAAATGGTGATTCTTCAGGTATGGGGCTACCAGTGCATATTGGAACCTTCTACCTTGGGAGATCCTTGTGCACTGGTGAGAGAACTTCAGTCCAGACTCTTGTTCTCCTGGGTAGTGACGAAAGCAGTTGCCAGTCAAACGAAGCAAAAATCAACGTACTGCCACGTTCCCTGCAGCTGAGTGTGGCAGTGTGAGGTGCTTCTCTGTCCCAGTCACTGAGCACCACAGTAACTTGTGGGAGTTGCAGGAACTGTGACCTAAATAGGAAAGAGATTCAAACTGGTGCTACAACACATTGTCTGCAGAGCATAATGACTGACAGGTTTGGGACACTTCGAATTTTTCCTCTGTTTGCCTTTTTTAAAAAAAAAACAAAACAAACCCACACTATTTTGCTTTGATATATCTTATGAGAAGTATTGCAAACAGTGCTGCTTGGCTGCTTTAGCTGCTTGGTATTTGTTTCCTTTTGTTGTGGTAAAGTCCTTCCCTTATTACGAAACAGCTTTTATATTGTGCCTTCCATAGGGGATCGCTTGATTTATATCCATTCAGAGCGGGGGGCAAGTCCAATTTTGTCATGATCCTATAATTTTTTAATGCCTGTTAGTAGTTTTACCTTTAAGTTACAGCAGAAATAACGCGATCCTTGTAGTTTGTGTTTGGAAACTGTCAAACCAAGGACTGCAGAGAAGGAAATGGGGAGGGACAGCAGGATGTTGAAATGCATGTTTAGTGAACAGTCATATTTGTAATAACCTCTAATCTGCAGGAACAAACCTCAGTGGAACTGTTAACAAACCACGAATGCTGTTGTTAACTCCCTCTCTATTAAAGCTCCTTCTCCACGTCAGTTCCAGATCAGTCATATTTTAAATCTCTAATGTGATTCATACCTACTTTATTTTTTTCCCTCCATCTGAAAAAGATTTCTGTAGATAGAGTAAGGCCTAGGAAGATAGTCCTTTTCCTAACAAGTACTGTAAAGGGCTTCGAGTATCAATAATTTTAAAGTATTGTTAAAAAAATAAATTAAACAGTAGTGGCTGGGTTTTTTTACTGCTCCAATTTAAATTTTAGATGTTGGAAGCCTGAAAACCAATCGGCAAGATGTTCTGGACTGTTTCTCAGAGTTGAGCATACGTGACTGACAATTAGTGATGCTGCTTCTCCTCCTGTATTTACTGGTCTAAATGTTCATTCTGTTTGCTTTAGGCAGCTTTTTTACCAGCTAAGCACACTAATTCCTGGATGTTTCATTTAAGCCAATAGTTTTCTCCCCTTGCTGTACTCCATACACTTGCAGAGAACTTGGGACAGGTTCCTTTTATAAAAATATTTTCGTTCATAGTTTTTGTGAAAAGAAATCTTGTCTAGGAGTGCCTGTCTGTCTCAAAAACTAAATGTTGGATCCTTATTATTTTACTGTATTTAAGATACAGCTTTCAGAATATTTTTTTTGTACTAGGTTGCTTTCACCCTTCACTGACCAACCTCTGTTCAAAATATTCTTATGATCTATTTAAATTTATTCTGAGACTTATCATAAGTTTGTTCTTGTGTAACGCTCCCCACCCTACTAGTTTCTCTTCCGCAACCTCCTTTGTTAGGCTTAAATTCTGTAGAAACATCAAAATCTCCAAAAAAGGAATAGCTGTCAGATACATTAGCCAAGCTCAAGTCTGTTCTTGAAAGAGATTGCAGAGGTTTCTAGGCTTCAACTTCTTGCAAAAGGCAAGCAAATAAAGGAGCAGTTGATGTGTTTGGGGTTTGTTTTTTTGTTGTTGTTGTTTTGGTTTGTTTTTAAAGATTAGCCTGGGAGCAGCAGCCAGCGTGGGTTTCAACTGAGACTGGGTTTTGTTGGGAATGAACAACGTGATTGGCTTTTTTCGAGAAACTGGTGTGAAGAATAAGGTTGAGAGCATCCTCTCTTAAACTTACTCCTGCCTGGTTGTATCATTTGTCCTTACGTGAGCGTGTTCTCTTGAGCTGGTTCTTCACCTCTTCCATTCCAATGGATCCCTCTGCCATGTGCACATTGAAAGGACAGTTCTTGTTGATTGTCCCTTTCCCTACACTAAGTAAACCAGGCTCTTCTGAAGTAGCCTTTCTCTGAACCATTCCTACCTCCAGCTCCTTTCTTGATACACACTACAATCATTACTTTTTTCTGCTTTTGCTTTATTCCGTCTCCTTTTACGGCCGTATTGTGTTGGTGACGACAGTCACTTGTTCTTCTTGTCCTGCTCTGACCCTTGCCACTGATGAGCTCTTCATGATGCGATTCGCTAGCGTGACCTTGTGCTTTTCTATAAATGTGCCCATGATATCATTTCAATCAAGTTCTAGAGTATTCCAGCCTTCCCTTATGTGGCTGATGCCACTAAACTTTAACTAGTGAAGTGCTTCAGTATAATGTGCTCTTTGGGGCTTTAATTTCCCTGTTTTTAACCAGTCTTCAGATGCATCGTCTATGTATGGCCACCTCCATCTTGGTGCAGTTGTTTTGTGTGTTGACGAGGTCTCACTTCTATAGGAGATTCTTGATGCTGCCACATTATGTCTGGCAAAACTTCTGTATGATGTTTTAGCTGGTCGTGGAGGGTTGGTGGCATGAGAGGTGAGAGCAGGTTTCTGTGCCACCGGTGAGGTAAAGGTGCTGGTGCTGTGAAGCTCATAAAACTAGGTAATCTATATTTCTTATAAAGCTATCTGCCCATGATGACCACTAGATGGATATTGAGAATGTTAAGAAGCAATTATTTTCCTCTAGGCTTGTTTTTCTGCATATTTTTGTAGAATAAGCAATTAAGTTTCAGTGCTTAGTTTATTTTTCGTAGGCAGCTCGAGTCTGTTGCTGTTAGAATTTTTAATACAGACTGTATCTTGAATTTTGATGCCAAGCCCTATGTCATAGTGTGGTTTTGAAGAACTAACCCCTTTTCCTTTTGGGATAAGGCGTAACTTCCAAGCCTAGTTGTGTCATGCTGCTGTTATGGGCCCCCTTGGGTTGAAGGCTGGTCGTTTAGCTGCCTTGAATTATCTTGCTTATGGAAAAGTGTTTTAATCTGCTTTGATGATGTCAACAAGGGTAAGTAGAATACATTGGGAGTTGTGACTGATTGCTGGGCTGAGCGGGGTGTGTGATCTCTTCTGCTCTAAGGGGCTGAAGATTTGCCGGGGCTGAGGTTTTTCTCTGGAACCGTATTCTGGTTTAGGTCTGTGTCTTTGGACCACAGAAATGGGCACGGGCAAGAAAACTGAACTAGTCCCAGTAATTCAGATACAGTGCAGAGGCTTTTAAGAACTTTTTCAGGTCTCCACCCAAGAAACTTCCTGTGAGATCAGTACACAATGAAAGAAGATAAGCAGGTCCTAGATTTTTAGCTGGATTACTGTAGAAAGCTCATCTTCTTGTGGGTTGTTTTTTTTTTGATGTTGAGAGACTCAAATTCAGTTTGGTATGTAAACATACTAGAGAAAACTTGCTTTGAGCTATTTTATTTATTGTATCTGTAAGACTACTTTTAGTGTCAATGACTGGGGAGTTTTGGTGGAAGAATAAAACCAGCTTACAACAAAAGCAGCTGCAGTCCTGGTGTGAGACAAGTTTCTGTTGCTAAAACTACAAGGGTCAAGATTTGTGTATCTGCATTGAGGGGAGTTTCCATTTTGAAAGGAGCATGGTATAAGTGCACAAAAAGCGAGGGGAATCTTTTCAGCATTTTAGAAGAATAATCTAGGAGTAGACAGTATCAAGAAGACCTTTAAGTTTCGGGGGCTTTTTTTGGTGTAGTGGAAGGGAGAGAGGAGTAGGAAGGATCCCTGATGCTAGTGCTCAGTCCATTGGGTAGAATTTTGAATGTTTCTGGAATCCAAGTGGGGATTTCACAGTAATCAAATGCTCAGAATAGTAAGATTCTTACGCTGTGTTTTGAAGCAAAGGATTAAATATTTTTTTGTTCAGGTTCTTTATGGCAGAATGATCTTTAAGGTCCTTTCCAACTCAGCTGGTGCCACTCCCAGGCGTGGGACCCCCTCCCCAAGTGAGGGGAAACCACTACTCGGCCAACGCTGTGGGCACCCAAAGTAAGCACAAAGAGAAGACAAAGAGCCTGAAGTGAGACAATAGAGAGAAATGTATTCACAGGCAAACACCAATGCAGCTATTTACAGAAAAGCATCCAAAGCGGCGAGGTCAGCGGGTCATGGGAGGTGATTCTGCCCCTCTGCTCTGCTCTGGTGAGATTCCACCTGAAGCACTGTGCCCAGCTCTGGAGCCCCCAACACCAGAAGGACATGAATCTGTTGGAGAGGGGCCAGAGGAGGCCGCAGAGATGATTCGAGGGCTGGAGCACCTCTGCTGTGGGGACAGGCTGAGGGAGTCGGGCTCGATCAGCCTGGAGAAGAGAAGGCTCCGGGGAGACCTTAGAGCGGCCTCCCAGGATCTGAAGGGGACCTGCAAGACGGCAGGGGAGGGATTTTGTACAAGGGCCTGTAGTGTCAGGACCAGAAGGAATGGTTTGAAACAGGATGAGGGTAAATTTAGATTGGAAAGAAGAAGGAAATTCTTCACTCTAAGGGGGGGGCGGGCAGCAAGGCTCTGGAACAGGTTGCCCAGGGAAGTTGTGGATGCTCCATCACTGGATTTGTTCCAATCCAGATTTGGTGGGGCCTTGAGCAACCTGCTCTAGTGGGAGGTGTCCCTGCCCATGGCAGGGGGAAGGGAACTAGATGATCTGGAAGGTCCCTTCCAACCCAGACCATTCTATGATACCATTCAATGACTTCCAGGCAAGTCTATAGAAAAGAAAATGGAGTAAATGTGACTAAACTTCTTTCAAATCTTGCTGACTTCTTCCTATCTGAATGTTTGGAGTTGTCCAACTTCCTGTGCAGGCAGAGACTAAGCAGTGTGTTATTTTAACATGCTTTTCTTTGGGTTCAGGTTTTTTTTTTTTTTTAGTTCTTGATTCATTCTTTTATCTGATTTCTTTCTGTATGTGTAGCACAAGAAGCTGGTTTCAAATTTGTTCTTCAGAGATCAAGATTCAAGGTATCGGTTTGGGATGAAAAATACTGCTTGCATTTGGGCAGCACAGGATGAAGCGAGGACTCATCTGTGCTGTTTTGGTAGCAGGAGGTGTTGCAGCATTTTTCTAGGTGACTAGCTGTTGTCATGGTTATCGTTCCCCTGCGCTGTTCCCAGTGGAGATCGCACCATCGGTTTTTGAGGCTGCTTTGCCACGTGAACGCGCCTGCTACGCCGCGTATCCGACTTTCAGGAAAATACTTTGATCAAGCATCACCTGTCTTGTTTAAATATGCAATTAAATAGTTCCAAGTAAATATTTGCATTAACTAGCAAATAAGATGGTACCTTGGAGATTAGGTCTGTTGTAATAATGAAGTGATGGAGAACAAAGTGCAGATTCTGAACAGGAATTCTTAGCTCTGAAGTGCAGTAGAAGGTCATGTGAGATGAAGTGCAGTTTCTAGTACGAGTCATCAAGAGGGTAAGCAGTAGCTAGAGCTGTCTGTAGTAAGCTTTATTTCACTGGGGCAAAATACGTAGTTTGCTGACAGGGGATCTTTGCTAAACATGTAATGACTAAACTTGTACTTTGACTATTAACACTAAGACGGAAAAAATGTGAAGAGTTTGTCCTAGGCCAAGCGTTTTGGAGTCTCAGCTGCAGCAGCCTGTATGAAAGATAAGCCCAGGTAGCTTCTGGTAGTTTGTTTTCTGTTTTTGAAGTCTCGCTGCTGGTATGACACACTGCTTTAAAAGAATCTTGAACTTGCAGTAATTAACTTAGTTTCCTTGGTGCTCTTTGTTCCATCAGTCTCCACATGTGCTTAAAAATTACTTCCAGGTTTTTACCTGCCTTCACGTGGCTTTAAGAAAATGGCAAAGACATCCTCGGCTCTTAAGATGGAACTTCATTAATACTGAAGATATTTGGGTGAAGTTGGCAAGCTTGCCATGCTAATAAAGTGTGCGCGCTCTCTCTCTCACTCTCTCTCTCTCTATATATATATAAACTGATAACCTGATGTAAACTAAAACAGAATTTCAGTTCATGTTTTGTTAAGTGTAACTAAATGTAAAGCTAAGTTTCTTCCCAGTTCACCTCATTTTTTGATCCAAAGTCCTTTCTTCTGGGCATTCTAAAGAAGGATGATGGGATGTGAAAATGCAGAATGCTTCAGAAACTGTGAGTGGAGAGAGGATCGATTTATTTCACTTTTTTTGCAGCTTCTTGAACAAATTTATCTTCCTCTGATCTAGGACTATTACTTCCAGCCGCACGAAAGCGAGCGAACTCATCTGAACCGAACTTGTGCTTAATTGAATTGTGCTTAATTAATGGGAGGTGTACAGGACAGTTTGACAAAGGATATCTTGAGACTGTCAAACATCTTTTCTCCTGTAGTAGGGAAACACCCTCTGGTTTTAATTTGGAAACAGCACTAACATTCTTTCACATGAATTTTTTTGGAGTTTCACCAAAAGAAACTTGGACTCTCAAAATGTTTTTTTTCTCCTAATCATACCATCAGTTTGACAACTTCTGATTTGAAGAGGACAAGTTGTAGCAAGGCCCCATGTGTATACAAATGAGTTGAGACTTGCTTCTGTAGCAGTTATCAAGTGAGGAATGGTGTGAGTTTTGAAGGACAATGTCTATTGTAGACTAGTCAAATGCTAAGACTTTTCTCTTAGTGCCTCTCTCCAATTCTTCCTCTGTAGGTGCAAACCTGTAGGAATGTCCATTTTCCTCGAAAAACAGGAGCATGTCTTAGTATCTCAAGGGGTTGCAGAAAAGGGCCCTCTTGCTCAGAACCAGTTTGAACGTGGAGTATTTCCAGTGCAAAGGTGGAGCTGCTGGTTTTCATGATGCAACAGGATAAAAAGTTGAGTTATTTTGGAGGCCTGTTGAAAATCATAAAATCCTAGATTGGTAGGGGTTGGAAGGGACCTCTGAAGGTCAAGCCTAGAGCAGGATCACCCAGGGCAGGCCCCACAGGAACAAATCCAGGGGGAACTGGAAAGTCTCCAGAGAAGGAGACTTCACCACCTCTCTGGGCAGCCTGGGCCAGGCTCCGTGACCCTCCCAGCAATGAAGATTTTCCTCCTGTTGAGGTGGAACCTCCTGTGTTGTGGTTTGTGCCCAGTATTTGCAGTTCCCCGGCACTTCAGATATCATTACATAGTTTCCCTGGATCAGAAATACCCGAGTGTTGAAACTTTGCACGCAGAGTTTTTTGTGTATAACTGCTTTTTCTGCAACCATGAAAAGGATTAGCTTTTACTTCATTTCCAAAAAGACCATGTTGCTGCTTGCCCAGGATTCAGTGCAACAGGAAAGGAGCATGGTGTGTACATGTTAGGGGGAGGAGGAGGAATGCTAGATCTCACACTTTGGTAGATACTAAGATCTGTACCAGTCCTGGGGCCTGGCTCAGTGTGGCCCCTTTTCTGGACTCTGCTGGGTGTTGTGGGTGTGAACTTACGCAGGAAGGATGTTGTGTAGCAGGAGACTCCAATATCACACTTACTAATATTTATTTCTAGCTTCCCACCTGCTAAAGAAACTCTTTGCCTTGGTCTAGCCTGAAAGGTAAAACTAGAAGGCATGAAGGCTACGTGGTGCCTTTTCCCAGGCCAGAAGTAGATTAGTTTGTCGTAACCCAGCAATTCCAGATGGGATTGCTTGAGCCAACAAATACCCATCTTTATGGACACAGTATTTGATGGAGCCTGTAAGATCAGGGCCAAGCAGCTTAAACCCTGCAGAGATACTGTCTTTCTGGGAAGGGTTTTGCAGATTCCAGATACTCTTCAGGTTAGGTTGTTGATATTGTATGAAGCTGCCAGTTTCTTTTCTTTCTCTAGTTATAATTTAACTATCAGCTTTCAGTTCTGTTTTAAGCTGATCAAGATTCACTTTGACTGTCTTGGAGACTGTTGCACGTTACTAGTAAGAAGCAAGAGAACTCCACAATCTTTGCAGTATTCTAACAAGAATACTCTGACATAAATTGTTTAGCAGGAGTAAAATTTTTCTGAACTTCAGCTACTGCTGGGCAACTTAATTTGTGTGTTCAAACTTGTCCTTTTAAAAAGATGTCCATTATAAACTTGTCCTTTTAAATTTAGATTGAAAGAGTAGGGTAAAAACAATTCTGAAGTAGTCTTACGTACAAGTAGTATGAAATATCTTAAATAAGATCTCGAAGTGCAAATGGCAGGTGCCTTGTGGCTTAACTGTCATGTCCTATTTTGCAGAGTTTCAAGGTTTATTTGTAAGTGCTGTAGCGTGTGCTTGGTGGCAGAAGTGGGGTGTGAGCTTAGTCAGCATAGACCTACACTGGAAGTTCTTCGTTAGTGCACAATAATAAAATTGATCGAGAGGCCGAGGCTCCTGATGGGCTCTAAATCTTTAAAATATGAACTTAGTGTGTGGGTTGGTTGGTTCTGGTGGGGTTTTCCCCCCTTAGATTTTAATTAGAGTTTACTTTTGCATAATAGCTTATTTAAGCAGGGCATTGTGGGTTTTTTGAGAATGTTGTTCCCTGTACTGGTTTTAAGGATGCTTAAATTCAAACAGAATAAGGACTTCAGGATTTCAAAGTGATGACAATACTGCTGGTAGTGCTCAATGCCTAGTGGTCATTGTGTTAAGCATTTACAAATACTATTTGGATATTTAAGCATTTACAAATACTATTTGGATATTTAAGCATTTACAAATACTATTTGGATGGAGTACCCTGTGTGTGTTACTATAGAACCAGAAATCACTAAATAGAATTTCCAAGGCTTGTTAAAATCCCTTGTCCCAGAGCAAAAGCCTTGCTTTTTAAATTCTGTAAAGCTCCTGTAGCTGGCACAGGAAGGTGTGTTTTCAGGGCACACAAATGTGCAGTTGGGTTGGTAAATGACTCTTAAAGCTTGTTAGATTTAAGTACTTTGTGCTTGTGCGTGTAGTAAGTCAGGTGAGTAGGGATGGGTTAAAGGGATTTAATGATACAGAAATATTTAAGTTTGCAGTGCAAGGTGTTCAGCTTCTAGACTCACCTCAAATTTATAACTAAATATTTGCACTCTGAAAAAGACTATCTTTTGCTATTCATATTCTGGAATATCTGAATTCCTTCTGCTGGCCCCTCCTAGGGAGAGGGCACATCTCCTGGAAACTTCAAGTACCTAAGAATTTTTTCCTGTCCTTTCTGTTACTGAGCCCAAAGTACTTTAACCGCAGAAAGTGTGGACCCTAGGCATTTAAATACAGAGTCATCTCAATTTGGTTAAACTTGAGGATACTTTTAGTAAGAATGGCATACTTTTGACTATTTAAGGGAGTTAGGAGGAATCCTTATGCAAATGCATACTTACAACACCTGAAATGTGCATCTGCTTTTAAAATCCTAACTATTAAACACGTTGAATCCCACTGGTTTGTTTGTGGCTGTTTAAAGTGCATATGTATATATATTTTAAATATATATAAAATATAAAAATGTTTTTGTATACCTTTTCCCCCGTGCTCTGCTTTTGGAGGTCTTTACATGGAAGCATGTTGCTGAGTGGGGGTCATTGTGAGGACTGGATTAATACTGTTCAAAGTGCTACGTGGTGGTAACCAGCTTATGGAGCTTATCGAAATAAAGAGTAGAAACGCAGGAAAAAATAGAAATAAATCTGTATACTAAAAATACATGCTATATATTTTT